>RCUC01146608.1:0-101506 GCA_003697995.1 Taxidea taxus jeffersonii
TCTTAGGATGTTCACTTCGGCATTTTCTGTTAAAATATAATTTCCACTAGGTATGAGGCAGGAATAGTAGCATGCGCTGATCTCCAATTCTGTCACTAATGTAACAATTTATACAAAGTGAATCCCTTCTTATCTCATTTTATGAATCTGAGAATACATATTTAATATGCCTTGAACATATGCCATTTAAAAATTTTGATCATTGCTTTTAAAAATTAAAACTATACTCTAAAAGAGGTAAGGTATGAAACAAAATTTTTTCCTTCTTTATACATAAAGCAATATAAGACAAGTTGCATTTGATTTTAGAGACTTGATGGCTCACATAATTATGTAGAACTAATTAATTCAAAATCTGTTTATCAACAGTAGTCTGTAGCTACAGCATTTTCTCCCAGAGGCATTAACAAAGGCTTATCACCTGCTTTCTTGTTGCAGTTTGTCTCAAAGGCAAATCAATACGAAAAATATAAAAATGCTATTCCCAGAACTAACACTTCCAACAATTTACAAGAACTTTTAGTATCTGATACCAATTAGTTTTCTTAGCTTAAATTAAAACAGTTTTATTTAGCCATGAAACGTGTCAAAATAATAAGGATTTTAAAGGCATAATAAAGTTTTCCCCAGGAATTTTTGAAAAATTTAGTAAATACGCACATATACACACATGTACATATATTTATTTATTTTACTTATATTATGTAAAATTTTTAAATATTATATTTTTAGAATAAATAACTGTAACAGATGGTTGAGGACAAAAGGATATAAAAGAAAGTTATTTTATGCTTTATAGATTAAAAAATATAATGTTCTTTGCACATGGCTACATATAGTCCATGCATATGGAAATAAAAGTAACTATCATGAGCATCATGGGCAATATTTTCCTTTGTATAAGATTAGCAAAACAGCAGAAAGGAGTTATCAATAAGGCTATGTGTCTGATTTTTGATAGTTTTTTTTTAATTGAACTGTAATTGGGGTGCCTTGGTGGCACCCCAGTCAGTTGAGCTTCCAGTTCTTGGTTTCTGCTCAGGTCATGCATGATGTCAGGGTCGTGGGATCAAGCCCTGCAGTGGGCTGTGTACTCAGTGTAGAGTCTGCTGGAGATTCTGTCTCCCTCCCCCTCTGCCCCTTCCCCACCTCAAATCAATCAATCAATCAATCAATCAAATCATTAATCGAAGTATAATTGATGTACAATATGCTGTTAGTTTCAGGTGTACATCTTAGTGATTTGATATTTTTATACACGATGACATGATCCCCACAATCCCGTAATACATCTAGTTACCATCTGTCACATCCAAAGTTATTACAATATTATTAACTGTATTTCCTATGCTGTACATTACATCCCATGACTTATTTATTTTTTAACTGGAAGTTTGTACCTCCTAATCCCCTTCACCTATTTTGTCCCATTCCCCAATATCTGGCCTCCCTCTTGTAACCAATAGTTTGTTTCTTGTATCTAGGCGTCTGTTTTGTTTTGTTTGTTGATTTGTTTTGTTTTTTACATTTCACATATAAGTGATATCATATGGCATTTGTCTCTCTGTCTGACTTATTTCGTCCAGTGTAATATCCTCCAAGTCCATCCTTGTTGCCAAATTGCAAGATTTCATTTTTAATGGTTGAATAATATTTCATTATATATACATGTACATAGCATATACATATATGTGTATACACACACATATATAATACGCACACACACATACCACATCTTTATCCACTTATCTATTAATAGACACTTTGGTTGCTTCCATATCTGGGCTATTGTAAATAATGCTGCAATGGACAGAGGGGGGCATATATCCTTTTGAATTGTTTTGTTTTCTTTGGATAAATACCCAGAAGTGGAATTGCTAGATCATATGATAATTGTCTTTTTAATTTTTTGAGGAGCTTCTTGACAGGGTTTTTTGATCAATTAGATTCCCTCAAACTTTATTTCAATTACTACATTTCTGAATGTTTTGCTTGTTAGAACACTAGAGTGAAACTTGTTTTGGGTTAGTGAGCCAATATATATATATATTTTTTTTTTTTAAAGAAAAAGGAATTTCAGGAATTGAAATTCTTTTCTTTCCCTGTTTTTTTATAATCTTTTTAAAAAAGATTTTATTTATTTATTTGACAGACAGAGATCACAAGTAGGCAGAGAGGCAGGTAGAGAGAGAGGGGGGAAGCAGGCTCCCTGCTGACCAGAGAGCCTGATGCGGGGCTCGATCCCAGGACCCCAAGACCACGACCCGAGCTGAAGGCAGTGGCTTAACCCACTGAGCCACCCAGGTGCCCCTTTCCCTATTTTTTAAAAGGTGCATTTGTCTCTTGAAAAATGAAAACTGTTTCCTATAAAGTAAGTGAACCGTTAAGTAATGGAAGCTTGTTTTTGGAACTGGCTTTGCAGGCTCAAGGAAATATTCATATAGGGTTCTGGCTCATTAGCCTCAGGGTGCCTGAGCATTTGACCTTGGTCTTATCTTTCCTGCAATACAACTCAGGTGTTAGGAGTTTCCCTATGCCAGATCCAAAATAAATGAGAATCCCCTAACTGTCCAAACCAAGTATGTGCACTTCATGGTTGAGAGAATGGGCATGAATCCTGAAGCCCTGAGGGACTGCATGACTTGGTATAAAAGCTGAAGGAACCCCAGAACTGATGGCTTCCTTGAATTGAAAGGAGCTGTGTCCACTCAACATCATTTGTTGTCATGACCATGCACTGGGACATTGGGAGCTGTGGCTGGGAATTATGAGAACTCTATTATATGAAATGTTTCTTGTATTTGTTTACTTGTTATTCGTATACTGTGTTCTAATTGTTTTGATTCTTTCTTAAAACAAAGTAAATTTGGATATGGGTGGAGTCTTTTGTGTCTCACGGGTTTATTAGTCTGAACCCAAGTCCAGCAGAGTGAGTATTGCTGTATTGGTATTTCAGTACCAAGAAGTTACCATCTGTATTTTGCTTACATCTTTCTATTCCCAATCTCTAAAGCCCAAGGTGTCTACAAAGATGACACATTAATTAAGTAGGTGTCTACCTACTTAATTAATGAGTAGGCAAATTCTCATTATGATTTAACATATATGTCTCTCCCAACATTAGCTCAGCATCTCAAACACCAGATTATCAATGACTCCAGTGATTTTCCAAGATGGTAGAAGTTAAGAAACAAGGAGGCTAGACAGTGGGGGGGGGGGGGCGCCCCTGCCCCCCCCAGAGGCAATAAAAATTCTATGATAAAACAGCACTCAAATACTAATCCCTGATCCAGTTTCTCCAGATCTCACACTACAATGTCTATGAAACATTGACAAAAGACAAAAATCTCACGTTATCTGATGTTAAAAACTGACAGATAATCTATTGCTAAAACCTGTGAACAATTTACCCATTACCACAAGCCAAATAAAAGTAGATTGAGCAAGACAATTTGTGACCTAACTGATTTCTGCCTCCTGAAATAGAATGGGCCAGTTAAGCTGAAAGGAGGTAAAAAGCCCTGTATTTCTCCATTAACCCTGGAAAAATTGACCCCCAGGGGGCGAGGACGGCAAAGGAAATACATTTTGAGACATACTGTTTTCTTTTATTCTCGCTATTCATAAACATCTCACAGGAAATGAGATTGGTGGTATGTCATTGCATCTGGGAACATTGGATCCCCACAAATAAAGCATCATTGTTGAGTAAAGTACATAAGAGCCAGACAGACTAGCCACTTACCAGTTGGGTGACTCTGGGTACGTTATTTAATGTCTCTTTTCTCAATTTCCTCATCTGGGATTGCTGTAAGTGTTAAATGAGATAATAAATAGAGAGCTCTATCCACAGGGCCTGGTACGATGGTTTTTTCAATTAAAGTTAGATATTTTTATTTTGACAAAGAAGAGCAGAAAATGAGAAAGTTCTAACAGTTCTAGTAGTGTGTGTATTGTAGATTTATCTGTATGTCCTTCAGTGTATCAGAGAATCTAGCCATGGGATGAGAGTGGGTTCACATTCTGCCTTGCACTGTTACACAGGATGAGATCTGTCAGATATGGGCCATGCCCAGGGCTCTGCCATCAGCTAGAGCTGTATAGGCAATGAGGGATCACACCAACAGCTAAGAGGATAGGATTTTGCAAGCCACACACTGTCTTTTGGTAGAAACAAAAACAAACATGGGTTATGGGTCTATGAAAAAAATACCGCAAGAAGAAAATGGTTTGGAATCCTAAGTAACATGCAAGAAGACATGGCCTCCGTGGAAGAGCAGAAAGCTAATAATTTGTCAGTCCCTCAGTCACTAAAGACTTTAGTACCACATTCATGCTCTTCGTCTCTGTCTTGCTCTCTGCCATCATTCTCAGCCCCTTTGTGGGTGACCCACCAGTTCTGGGTTGAATTGTGTCTTCCCCCAATTTTTTTTTTCCCAAAGATTTTATTTATTTATTTGACAGAGAGAGAGAGGGGTATAGCCAGAGCAGGAACACAAGCAGGGGGAGTGGGAGAGGGAGAAGCAGGTCTCCTGCCAAGCAGAGAGCCCCATGTGAGGCTCCATCCCAGGACCCTGGGATCACGACCTGAGCCAAAGGCAGATGCTCATTGACTGAGGCATCCAGGCGCCCCCCTCCCCAAATTCTTACATTGAAGTCCAAACCCCTGGAATCTCAGAGTACCACTGTCTTTAAAGAGTATCTCAGGTAACATGAAATGACTGAGCTGGGCCCTAATCCAATATGACTGGTATCCTTCCAAGAAGAGGACGTAGAAGCCTAGAAGAAAGACCAAAGGAAGGCACAGGAAGAAGCCAGCCATGTATATCTTGAGGAAAGAGGCCTCAGAAGAAATCAACCCTGATGACAGCATGATCTCAGATTGGTAGCCTCCAGAGCTATGAGGAAGTGAATTTCTGTTGTTTGAGCTACCCAGTCTGTGGTGCTTTGTTATGGCAGCAGCCCTAGTAAACTTGTACGCCATCCGAGAGCCTGCACTCTCGGTTTCTTTATTTCTCATCTCCAGGGACCTTCACTTTCACTTCTCTTCAACGCTCCCTCTCACTCCCCCAGGGGGCACCCGATGTTGTCATAGTGCAGAACTGCTTAAACGGAGATGGATTCAAATCTGTACTGTTTACTCATCTCCTGCCTGGCAGCCTTCACCGGAGTCTGCTCCCAACTCCGCAGCTTTTTAACCTCATTTATCCCGAAATAAATCCCACCTCTTCCCTTCTACCTCTTCCCTTCTATCTCCTTTGTCTTCCCTTCTACCTCTTCCATCTCCTTTGTCTCCTTTGTCTTTTTCCTTCAGGGCTTAATTTAGTTCTTTTTTTTTTTTAAGGTTTTTTTTTTTTTTTTTGCAAATTACAATTTGGCAGAGGGGGGGGGGGAGGGGGGGGGGGGGGAAGCAGGCTCCCTGCTGAGCAGAGAGCCCGATGTGGGGCTCGATCCCAGGACCCTGAGATCATGACCTGAGCCGAAGGCAGAGGCTTAACCCACTGAGCCACCCAGGTGCCCTGCTTAATCTAGCTGTGATCGATCAGTTCGTCCCGTCTTGTCAGTGTCCTCAAACTTCTGTTTTTCTTTCCATTGCAAAGGTCTGCAAAGGCTCCCACCCCTCCGGGCTGTCTTCCCGGTGCCTGAGCAGCGTTTCTGAGCGCGGCCTAAGGAAACCACACAACCGCGTGGCATCTGTGGGGCCCCAGCAGAGTCATCTAGGCCCTCAACACTGCCCATTACCTCTCCCTTCTCCACAACCAGCGATTCCAACTTCCTCTATTCTCTTTTTCAAAACCCAGACCTGACTTCTCCACCCTCACTACGGGCAAATGACTCTACTTCCTATTTTGTGGGGAAAATTGAGGTCACCAGAGAGAAATTTCCCCACAGTCCAGCAACGAACTTGCAAACTTCTCAGCATTCTTGCTGCTTTTCCCTAATCCGTCATATTGCAGATGCTGATGGACTCATGGGTCTTCTTCAACTTTAATCCTTTAATGGCCGCTTGGAGTTCTCATTCTCTAAAGCCTTGCTCTTTTCATCCTTCTTATTTCTTTCTTCGTGTAACCTTTCTCACTCCCCTCACTCCGCTGAGGTGTTCTTTCTGCTGGTCACTAAGCACCCTCAAAATATCTCCATAGCCCCAGGCACCGCTGGGGGTGTGCCTCACGCCTCAGGGTGCTTGTTGAGGGGTGGGGAGGGTTGAGCCGAGTACCACTGAGAGAGAAAATGTCCAGGCACAAATTTCCAGTGACCCAGCTACTTCTATTGATCTGAAGTTTCACTCATGAGTGAAAGAAATGAAAATATTTTTCTGCGGGGTTGGGAGGCTCAAAAAATACACTGCACATAAAAATAATAATAACAAACAATGGTGATGATATAATTAGCAAACAGCATTGCCTTTGTATAGGGCATTGTTTTAAGTGCCCGTATTTTAACTCAGCTAATACTCAATAACCTATTTTATGTCTATTGGAGAGCTCAGAAAATTAACCATATCTAACAACACCACCAACAAAACCAAATATTTACATGGCACTTACTATTATGAGTTCTTTACACTGATAGCTTATTTATTCCTTTTTTTCCCTAAGATTTTATTTATTTATTTGAGAGAGAACACGGTAGAGAGAGAAAGTGTGAGAGTGCCCAAGCTTGAGCAGGAGGGAGGGGTAGAGGGAGGGGGAGAAGCAGAGCCCTGCACTGAGCAGGGAGCCCCAAAACTTGGGGCTGGATCCCAGGATCTTGGGATTATGATCTGAACCAAAGGCAGATGATTAACCACTAAGCCACCCAGGCGCCCCTCACTTATTCCTTATACTAACTCTGTGAGATCTGTACTGTGACCACCTCCGCCTTGCAAGTGTGGCGCCCACGACCAGGCGGCTGGTAAGTGGAGAGGTAGGATTTGACCCCAAGCACTTTCAACACTCTCTACATGCTCTTCTACACGTACTTTTGTGAAAATTATTTTAAGTGATCAAAAGCAAATAAAAATTAAGAATTGAAGAGAGAGGAAGTCATGGAATAAAAGGATTATGACTAACTTCTATGAGTGAAGGTTCTGGAAGCAGTTTTCCTTATCCTAAGTACCAGCTCCCCCTTAGCAGCTTTGTGATCGGAAGCTGATTACTTAACCATTGTGTGTCTCAATTTTCTCATTTGTAAGAGGGAGAATAGTGAGATTATTTACCTCATTGGTTGTTGTCAGGATTACATACGATCATGTACGTAAAATGCTTATAGCAACGTTTGGGAATGTATGTGCTAAATCATAGTAGTACTATTTTGTTTTTCTTATGTATCCTCATCCATGAATAATTAATGAGGAACAGGTAAAGTGAAAGGGCTCTGGCAAATAGCTCCCAAAGAATTTACAGAAGTGGCTTAAATCCTTTTGGACTGCAAAGGATCTTCAGCGACATATCTCTTAGCCCAGGCAAAAGGGGCCTCTGACCAGGTCCCACACTTAGAGGTCCCTTGTCTTACACATAAAATAAAGTCATCAAAGAACACATGGGTCCTTCTATCACTTGGTGATTCATTCTTATGACCAACACCATTCAGTTTCACAGAGGTGTTTCTCTAAAATCTGCTTGATGTCCTCAAAACATGTCAATGTTAAAATGTCATGAAGTTGTGCAGATTGACTCACTATTCGTATTGGAGATTCTGCACCAGTTAGAGCCCAGGAAGTGACTTAAGGAATGAAAACACTCGGACAAGAGAAAAACATAACTGGATTGACTGGTCAAATTCTTCCTTTTAATTAGCACGAACGAAATAGTTTCTCAGATGATGAAATATCCCAATGGTTGGGACGCCTGGGTGGCTCAGTTGGTTAAGCAGCTGCCTTCGGCTCAGGTTATGATCCCAGCTTCCTGGGATCGAGTCCCGCATCGGGCTCCTTGCTCAGCAAGAGCCTGCTTCTCCCTCTGCCTCTGCCTGCCATTCTGTCTGCCTGTGCTCGCTCTCTCTCTCTGACAAATAAATAAATAAAATCTTAAAAAAAAAAAAAAAGAAATATCCCAATGGTACCAAGTGTCTATTTCCTTGCTTCACTTCTTGTTGCAGTGTATAGTTCTACAAATACTCCTGAATTAGCGTGATATTTGAAGGAGCTGCATGAGGGCTGCAGAAAATCTGCAATATTAAATAATTTATATTACTCAGATTTGCGTGTATGTAAGTATAAACTTAAAATACATGGAGCATGTAAAGAATACTGATTCTTTACTGCTTACTGAATGGATCTACTTATTGCTTTGAGAGAAGAGAAAATTTGTAATACACATGATAGCTGTGCATACGGTGAAAATAAAAACATTTTGTAATATTATTTTTGTAATAATAGTTTATCTTATATGACTCTATCACAATGTTTGAGCAAAGGTGTATGACTTGTTCATTTCTAAATCTATTGCATTAGTAATTAAAAAATTTCTGTTGTGATTATCTCAGCAGAGTAAAGGTTTTTCAAACTGGAACCAACAGGAATCTCCTTAAAAACAACAGTGACTTGGGACAGATGATCTAATTTGACATTACTGTCAATATAGCATAAATAATGTGAAAATCTTGATTATAACAACAGTATTTAGTGATTATATTGAAATTAAAGCAAGAAAAATTTTATAAAACACATATATGATAATTTGTGAATTATATGTTTTTATTTTATTTCTCACTCAAACGTCACTGACGTACAAACAGCATTCATGATAAAAATTAAATTCTGGGGTGCTTGGGTGGTGCAGTCATTTAAGCATCAGGCTCTTGGTTTTGGCTCAGGTGATGATCTCAGGGTTATGGGATCAAGCCCTGTGTCAGGTTTGCATTCAACAAAGAGTCTGCTTAAGTTTCTTTCTCCCTCTCTCTGTGCCCCTCCACCCCATGTACCCTCTCTTTCTTTCTAAAATAAATAAATCTTAAAAAAATTAAATTCTGTTGTTTTTGATATTTTTCCAGATCTAAGTTATAAAAAGTCATAGTTTGACATATACTTTAAACATTTTTGGTCATTATGAAGATGTATTTGTTAAGGTAGGAAATAGACGATTTTAGCTAACTGCTTGTTAGCTTGCTTTCTACTTCTAAAATAATTTGATGTATAGTATGTGGGCTCCCATTTGTACTGTTGCCATGGGTCCTACAGTTGTTGGGGGGGTAAGTCTGGGGTCATGGTTTGGAATTATGAGTTCAGGAATTAAATGTGCATTTTCATAAGAAGGAAAGCTCATTGTATATCCAAACAAAACATCTTTACTTATTCAATACATTTGCTTATTCATTTAACAAACATTAAACTTGTGGGAAAACTGACGCCTGGCAGTGTAGTGACAGGGATGTGCCCAGGTACCACTTCTTCCAGGAAGCTTTCCCTGACCAGAGGCTTAGATTTGTCTGGGCTTTTTCTTTGCATTGTCCCTATTTCCCAAGCAGAGTAGGACAATGAGAGAATTCCTTGGAGTTGGTCAGAAAATCTAGTTTTGAATCTTGACCCTGTCACTTGTTGCCTATGGAATCTTGGACAAGTTAATCCCTTAGAATCTCTGAGCTTCAATTTCCATGTCAATAATGTGGAAGGAAGAGACCTTGTCCTGGGAAATGTGGTGTTGTCCCATGGATATAGACACACAAAGGGAAGACATGTGCTGGCTAAAGAGAGCCTGAGAAGGGTCATGTAGAAGAAAATACTCTTCAGGTCATTAAAGTGTTCTACAAATGTGGGATGGCGATCTTCTTAGAGTTGAGTTCTATTTTTTCCAAGCCTTCCTCTGTTTATTAATGACTTACTCCAGGACTGTGTGACATCTTCTCCTCCCCTGGGTCAATGCAGCAAACTAAAGAATTTAGAATATGCCATGATGTTACACCAACTTTTCCCATGAATAGATAATTTTTTACATAGAACTTTAATAAGATACATTGTTGGGTTAATTGTCTAGATACCCACTTTTTTCTTCTTTCATGGAGAATTCCTCATCAAACTATGGGAGGGAAGGCGAAAGAGAAAAAAAGGAACACCGAGTTTCATTTCCTCAGTTTCCTAATGGGACAATTCTAACACCTTCTAGGGGTATAGTCAAAATTTGCATTTAGAAAAGGGCCTTAATGAGCAAGGAAAAAATGTTTTATCAATGAAAACAGAAGAAAAAAATCAAATTTGCCATTGGATAACTCAACCCGATTACTACTTTGCAAACCCAATGACTGCTAGTGTTCTGAATCACTTAGGCATGGTGGCTGTATCTCCCATGGTTTATCAGTAAGGAGAGGCTGGAGTGTATTGTGAGAACAAATAACCCCAGTGAGTGGTTTAAATTAACAAAGGTTTATTTCTCGCTCACCTCGGTGTGTTTCCTTCTCCAGTACCTAGGTGACAGAGCTTCTGTTATTTGGAAAGGTTGCTGACCTCCATGGCAGAGGGAAAAAGAGTTCTGCAGGGTCTCATATTGGTCTAGAGTAATGAACGCTCTGGCCTGGAGTCTCACACAGCAGCTCTTCTCCCTAACAATGGTTGCGTAGCCCCACCCACTAAAGGAGCTGGCAAATACAATCCCATCTTGGACCGGAAAGGGGTGAATCAGAAATATTTAGTGAGCACTGCCGATGACTAGTGTGGCACAGTGACTTCCGTGAGGTGCTGATGTGAACCTTTAAAGGCAATCAGGCACTGATCAAGAAGACCAGGTGTCTGGGTGTGATGGTTGCTCTCAGGCTATCTAGCTTCATGCATCCTCCTCAACCTCTCTTACCAAAGCCTCCCATTCCTTCATCAGAACTTACTACTACTTGAGCCAACTCCAAATAATTTCGTACTCTCTTTTAAAATGCAAATAAACAGTAAGTATACTATAATTTTAGTGTGTTCATCTGGTGGTTTTAGAGAGCTGGTTGCTTCGGGGTTCTTGAGGGTGGAAACATTGTTTCTCGAGAGACTAACACTCCTTTCCATGATGGGAAAAGAACGTCTGAAGGTAAGTCATCTGTTTCAGTATAAGTGCCCAGAGTGGATCCTGACCACTGTGCTGGGATTTATAGGGCTGAGCACCTCATATGGCTTTGGAGCTGCAAGCCCAGGACAGTCATGGGACACACGGTCGTCCCTTTGAGCAAATAGGTCTCAGGAATCCCAGTTTGGAGATGCTTCCAGTCCAAAATGACAAGGTGCATGCTGAACGACAATGCCTAATACAAATAGAATCAGACTTTTCTTTTCTGATGGAAGTCCAGGAACTAAAATATCTTTTCTCTTAAACATTTAAAAATGCTTCTCATTATCTTTAAAAACATCTTAGAAAAATATATTCTAGGTTGCTTTCTAATTATGCAACAAAATCACTCCTAGTTCTGGTATGTTGGTTAAAAGTCAAAACAGCTTGTATTTGAATACAGCTATACACATACAACATTCAAAAGCTGTTTTTGACATGATAATTAGACATTAAATTGTGATTTATATTGTTAAATACTGATTTGGAGTTAACTAAGTAACAATCTGGAAATTTACAAGTACTTTAGGATATTGTGCTATATGAAAGTATGCCCATAGTGTATCACACTTTCTTTTTTTTCTCCCAAATTTAATGGATTATTTTAATTTGCCTCTTAAAATACTTTGAGTAGGTAAGATGTATATGTAATACAAATAGCCAAGGTTACAAAAGTATTTTTTAGTGAAAAGTAAGTGTTCTTCCCACTCCTGTCTTCTAATCCTTGAGTTCTTCCTTCCGTCAGGGATAACCATTATTGTCAGTTTATTATCTTTCCTTCCAGATATTCTGTATTGCTACAAATTTTCAGTTGGCATGTGTGGGGGGTTCTTAATTTACTTTTATACTTTTTTACTTAACACAGTATTTTAGAGATTGTTTCATACCAATATATACGTAGCTGCCTTATTCACTTAACAACTACATAGTATTCTATTGTATTGATGTATCATGATTTATTTACCTGGCTCTCTATAAATGCTTTTTTATGTTGTTGCAAATCTGCTATATGGACAATCCTCCTGGAAAGACATTCTTCTACTTAACTCTTTCTATGTATGTGTGACTTTACTGTAGGACATAATTCTAGAAATAGAATTGCTGGATCAAAAGCAGATTTTCTTAATAGAAATGTCATTAATATGAATTAAATTTTAAACCATGTGACAGCATAAATCTGAAAAAGTTTTTTTTTTTTAACCAATCTTAGGCTAACCGTCAAATAAGACATGGTTCCAGATCTCAAGGGACTTAAATATTGTAAATAAAATGGCAGCTATTTAGAAATTATGTATCTTGAAAACAATTTTCACATTATCCTTATGAAATTTGCTTACCAATTGTAAAATTGAATCTAAGAAATATTTAAATGTTCCTATGTACATGTCTGGACTATGAAAATTCCTTAACTGTGGAAAATTTTTATAATGTTTTTCTTTTAAAAGTAAATGCATTTTCAAATAAGTGCTCTTGTAAAAATTCCACCAGGAAGAATAATATCAAAGCTGTTAAAATTTTCATAAACAGTTGATAAAGTCAAACCATGATATGTTTCTTTAAGGGCCTCACTGAGAACTTTTAACTAGAAAATTCCCTATTTTCTAGTCCAGGTACCTGGACTCTTTAGAAAACCTTGCTTAGTGCTGATTAAAGAAACCGTAAGTAACTTGCCACGAAAATAGTCAAAATCCACTTCCTAGAGAAGAAGGGTGTGGTTTTCCATAGCAGCACAGGAAGGGTTAAACTATCACTCTTTCCTGATTATTTCATATCACTTGTATAAGATTGCTAAATGTCAAAAAGTGTTTATTTTTTTGCTAACAGTATAAAACTGAACATACTGTGAGACATAAGGTAGCAGGTGTCTTGGCTCTAAACTATCAAGTCTGTGGGCATTCTGTTATAACAGGTGCTCCAAAAAATTTGAACAGATTTTAACAAGAGCTGTATGGGCTTTTTAATTAGCCTGGTTATTCAGCATGTGTAAAAAGCATTAGGTATATGCTTAAAACATCATAGGGTCTTAAAAACAAATGCTTCACATAGGCACTCTCCCTTTCTGGCTCCTCTTAGCTTTCTGCTATTACATTTGACGTATGTGTTTCTTTTATCACAGAAATCCCCCTAGTCGAAGCAGGAGGCCACCAAGAATGATCATCATCAGTAACAGTGCTAGAATAAGAGATCCAGAAAACTGTTCTGACTGTTACACAGATACTCGGTACACTTTTAATAGAACTCAAGTTTGACACATATTAGAAAGCAGCTTAACCCTCCCTGGAAGAGCCCCTTTTAAAAAATTCATATGCCTCACAAATGGACTATTTCTAGAAGGACTTTTCACTGATCTCTACAGTAGAAAAAGAAGGGCTTTTACTTGGAATTCATGCTTAGGATTTTAGGAATAACCAATGACAAAAACAATTCAATTCTACCTACAATTTAATTCATTTTCTAGTAATTATGTTAATATAGATATTAAGTTGAGGCCACCTATTTCTTTTTGCTTTTAAGTGCTAATGTTACATTTAATCTTTGGGATCCAAGTTTGCAACATTAGTTCGTTTGTCAAACAAGTATTTACTGAAAATCTATTATGCTGAGTTTGTGTGTGTGTGTATGCGTGGCATAGAAGAATAAAAGAGTTCCCATCATTAAGTTTCTTTATATATATTATAAAGAAGAATGTGGTTGACACCCCAATGGTGTAATAAACAAGCATACTATGGGGAGTTTAAAGAATGGGAAGATTTTACATTTGGTGAAACTGGGAGAAAATTTCTTTGAAGCAGGTGGTGACATTTGATTTTGGTGTCACAGTCGGGTAGAATTTTGAAATCATGATAAGAGCTAACATGATAAGGTAGACTACATTCCAGGCACACGTGAAAGGTCACTGAGTCATCATTTATGATGATGGTGTATTTTACTGTGATCAGTGTTTTGTTTTTTAGACATACAGAGGTAAGGTTTAGATTTGTTTTAAATTAAGCAAATGAAAAGTTACCAATTATTTATTGCTTATGGTGCGCCAGGCCCAGTGCCAGAGGCGTTACTCACTTTGCCTTAGTCGATGTTAGTGGCCTTGGCTGACAAACCCATGAGAGGTATCATCACACCTGTTTTACCCATGAGTCTAAGTTAAATAACTTATTCAAGGCCATGTGATAAGCCAGTGGTAGTGCCAGGATTTGACCCAAACCCATCTAGTGCCTACGTGTTTGCATTTTCTCCCCAGCATGCACCACTCCATCAGTTTTAAAACTAGAAGGAAACTTGTAGACCATCCTTGGGGATATAATCCAGTTATTCCCAGTGGAGGTAAAAATTGGGTCTTGGGGGGTTGTATTAGTCAACATTCTCTAGAGAAACAGAACCAATAGGATGGATGGATGGGTGGATGGATAGATGGATAGATGGATAAATCGATATCATAAAAAGAGATTTATTACAAGAATTAGTTCATACAGTTATGAAGGTCAAGAAGTGCTACAATCTACTGTCTATAAGCTGAAGAAACAGGAAAGTTAGTGATGTAATCAATCTGATTTTGAAGTTCTGAGAACCAGGAGGCAATGTTGATGTACAAAGCAGGAAGGATTATGTGGACCTTAAACAGGTTTACTTATACTCTTCCCACACATCAGCACAGTTTATTAACTTTGTTGAAGATAAAGAAGGGATTTTTTTCCTAACCTGTTGACATAATGATTCTATTATGCCTAATTTTTGTGTATGTGATACTTTCATATATACCACACCACTCATATGGATACAATGAAATATCTTCCTCTCCCAATCTGCCTTTTCCATTATCCAATGCCATTACTTTTTTGGTGTAATCTCTAGAATTTCTTTATATTTAAGAGACAAAAATAAAAAATATTTTTCTGTAACTGTAAAGGCATATTAAGCACACTTCTGGACCTTTTCTCCTGCTAGTAATTTATCTCAGAAATTGTTTTATATTGCCATGTAGAGAGATTCCTACTTTTCTCTTAGTAGCTACATAATATTCCATTCCATTATATGGATGTATTTGGCTTATTTAGCTGAAAATTTTTTAGTTTATATATATATACACATATATACATTTATATACATTATATATACACATACATATATATACAGTTGCTTCTTTTTTTTTACTTTTCAAAAAATATTTATTTATTTATTTGAGAAAGATCAGAGAGCAGGGAAAGGAGCAGAGGGAGAGGGACAAGTAGAATCCATGCTGAACATGGAGCCCCACAAGGAGTTTGAGCTCATGATCCTGAGATCATAACCTGAGCAGAATCCAAGAGTCCAGCACTTAACCGACTGGGACAATTTTTCTTTTAGAGATTTTATTTTTAAGTAATCTCTAGACCCAACATGCAGCTCGAACTCACAACTCCAAGATCAAGAGTTGAATGTTCCACCAACTGAGCCAGTCAGGCACCCCATATAATCACACCTTCTTTATCTATTCACCACCAATAGGCCTTGGGTTGTTTCCTTATCTTGGCTATTGTGAGTAATACTGCATAAACATGGGGGTGCAGATATATGCTCAAGCTAGTATTTTTGTTTTCTTCAAATAAATACCCAGAAGTGGAATTGCTAGATCATATGATAGTTGTATTTTTAATTTTTTTGAAGTTTCCATACTGTTTTCCATACTGGGTGTACCAGCTTACATTCCCACCAACAATGCACCAGTGCTCCCTTTTCTCCACATCCTCATCGACATTAATTTCTTGCCTTTTTGATAATAGCCATTTTGACAAGTGTGGGGTGGTATCTGTGGTTTTGATTTCATTTCCCTGATGATTAACAGTGTAACTGTATTCTTAGCTGACTTTTAGGTTATTGGTAATTTTGTGCTATTGCAATTAAATCTACTACTGATAATCTCTTTTAGGGGCACCTGATGGCTCAGTTAGTTAAGCGTTTAACTCTTGATTTTGGCTCAGGTCATGATCTCAGGGTTGTGGGATCGAGCCCCATGCGGGGCTCCATGCTCAGTGCAGAGTCTGTTCTTTTCTCTCCCTCTGCTCTTTCCCCTCTCATGCTCTCTCTCTCTCTCTCTCAAATAAATAAATAAATAAATAACATATTTTAAGAAATAACCTTTTATATACATCATGTTACATCTGTGCAGGCATATCTGTAGGCTATATTCCCAGACATGAAATTTGCCAGGGCCTTAAGTATATCTATTTGTGATGTTGGTAGTTTTTGCTAAATTCCCCTGTCTCCTGAATGTGAGACAGGAATCCATCAAAATCCTAGGGAAGAACATAGGCAGTAACTCTTCGACATCGGTCACAGCAACTTCTTTCAAGACTCATCTTCAAAGACAAGGGAATCAAAAGCAAAAATGGACTTTTGGGACTTCATCAAGATAAAAAGCTTCTGCACAGCAAAGTCAACAAAACAAAGAGGCAACCCACAGAATAGGAGAAGATATTTGCAAATGACAGTACAGACAAAGTGTTGATATCCAAGATCTATAAAGATCTTCTCAAACTCAACATCTAAGAAATGGATAATCAAGTGAAAAAATGGGCAAAAGATATGAGCAGACACTTCTCTAAAGAAGACATAAAAATGGCTAACAGACACATGAAAAAATGGTCATTTTCATTAGCCATCAGGGAAATTCAGATCAAAACCACATTGAGATACCCCCTTCCACCAGTTAGAATGGCAAAAATCGACAAGGCAGGAAACAACAAATGTTGGAGAAGTTGTGGGGAAAGGGGAACCCTCTTACACTGTTGGTGGGAATGCAAGTTGGTGCAGCCACTTTGGAAAACAGTGTGGAGGTTCCTCAAAAAATTAAAAATAGAGCTACCCTATGGCCCAGCAATTACAGTACTGGGTTTTTACCCCAAAGATATGGATGTAGTAAAAGGAAGGGTCATATGCATCCCAATGTTCATGGCAGCAATGTTCACAATAGCCAAAATGTGGAAAGAGCTGAAATGCCCTTCAACAAAATGGATAAAGAAGATGGGGCCTATATATATAATGGAATATCACTCATCCATCAAAGGATTAATACCCAACTTTTGCATCAACATGGATGGGACTGGAGGAGATTATGCTGAGTGAAATAAGTCAAACAGAGAAAGTCAATTATCATATGGTTCCACTTATTTGTCCAACATAAGGAATAGCATGGAGGACATTAAGAGAAGGAAGGGAAAAAATGAAGGGGGATAAATGGGAGGGGGTGATGAACCATAAGACACTATGGACTCCGGGAAACAAACTGAAGGTTTTAGAAGGGAGGAGAGTAGGGGAAGGGTAAGCCCAGTGATTGGTATTAAGGAAGGCATGGATTACATGGAGCACTGGGTGTTATACACAAACAATGAATAATGGAACACTACATCAAAAACTAATGATGTACTGTATGGTGACTAACATAGCACAATTAAAAAAAACGTCCACATGTATTTGTAAACATAAATGTGTTTTAATTTAACATGATATTTTAAATCATTTTTGGTCTTAGGTTTGGATTTGAAGTGTGTGGTGGGAAATTTTAAAAATACGTTTTCCGTGGTATTGTAGAATCTGTAAACAGGCATTTTATGTTACATATGATTAAAATGTAATAAAATGGAAAAAAATTTCCCTGTCTAGAAAGAGTGCCCCAATTTATATTTATACCCGAAATGTTCTAAGACTGCCTGTTTCTTCACATCTTTGTCAAGAGTGTATTAATCAAGTTTTTAATTTTTGCCAATCTGTGAGGTGACAATGATATCTCAATATAAGTTTAACTTTCATTGCTTTAAGTTTGAGCAAAGTTGAGCTTCTTTACAAGTGTTTAACGATTTTTAAAAAATATATAAATTGTCTGATTACATTCTTTGCCATACTGTGTTACCTATTTTTTTCTTATTGATTTCTAGAAGTTCTTCATTTAATATAAAAAGTCTCTCATACGAAGATATAGATGCTTATTCCCATTTAACATCAATGATTTTTATATTGAATAATTAGACATACAATTTTGTTTAAAAATTTTGTTAGCATGATGAGTTAACTTTATTAGAAAAGATTGCTTAACATAAGTCATCACACACTATTTGCTTTCTCATATGAAGAAACAAAGAATTGCAGCTCTTAGAAAAATAATTACACCTGTGAGAGAACTCTGACGCCCTACTTAGCATTACTCTATTTTTCTTTGCCTGTTCAGGAGACCAGCTACTTGTGCAGGGGGAGAGGTAGCTTTGTCCCTCATTTGGCAACTTCTCTGGAACAAATAAATGACAGATCTAGAAAAGTCCAACTTTCTAAGCCTACTCTTTTTAAGATTTTTTTAAAAAGTTTTTATTTATTTATTTGTCAGAGAGCGCAGGAGCGAGCACAGGCAGACAGAGTGGCAGGCAGAGGCAGAGGGAGAAGCAGGCTCCCCGCTGAGCAAGGAGCCCGATATGGGACTCGATCCCAGGACCCTGGGATCATGACCTGAGCCGAAGGCAGCCGCTTAACCAACTGAACCACCCAGGTGTCCCTAAACCTACTCTTTATAACCAGCTTCCAAATGACAAGAAACACAAGAAGATTATGTTCGGGGCTTGGCATAGTACCTAGCATTTAGGGGAATGAAAACTATTTATTTTCTTTCTTTCTTTCTTTCTCTCTCTCTCTCTCTTTCTTTCTGACAGAGTGAGAGAGAGAGAAAGGTGGGGAGGGGCAGGGGAAAAGGGAGCAGCAGACTTCCCACTGAGCAGGGACCACAATGCAGGGCTGGATCCCAGAACCCTGGGATCATAACCTGAGCCAAAGGCAGACGCCTAACCGACTGAGACACCCAGGTATCCCTATTTATTTATTGTGTTTAAAACTCACTGTACTAGAATTGGAAAGATTTCCATTCTTGGCTGGTATTCACAGGGCTCTGGGAAATGCACATGGGCTGGTAGAAGTTTCCCTGCCTGCCTTATCTTTATGTATCACTTTGGACTGTATGAAATTATTTTCATGGGTCAAAAACAGTTGACTATCAACAATTCATATGACTCAGTCTATATCTGAAAGCTTGCTGAGGTTAGAGAGGATTGAGCTCTCACAGCAAAAGCTTAAAGCTTTCCACACTCCTGGCAGACTGGAGTTCTAGGGCATTTTAGAGCGCTCCTGCTGGAAGCGAAGACTGCAGTATTCAGCACTGACCACAAGAGGGGGCATTTCTCTTGGAAATGTGAAGGTTTCGAATGGTTTTCCGAGGAATTCATGGCAGAGGCAGGCTGGGGTGAGACAGCAGGGCAGCAATCAACATTGTATGTGAGAGGCGGGTGATGATTGCGCGTTAAGTCATTGTCTAGCTTAGCAGAGACCCCAGCAGTTTTCTCTCTGGGAACCTGGTGTGAGTAATGTTGAGAACAGGCAAGCCAGAATGGAGGGGGGCCACTGCAAGAGCGGGTTGTCTTCAGTGGCCTAATTGCTGATCTGATAGCTGGAATCAAAACATCAAAAATGACAAGCAGAAAGGGCAGAAGGTCTATCTTTCACACAATAGAAAACACCAGCTGCTTGGAAAAAGCTCAGGGTGTCCTGAGAGATGACCTCCCTTTGCCAGTTGCATGGCACATTCCTGTCTGAATGTCTCAGTGCCTTTTGAAAAATGCACTGCCTACTGGCAGTGGGCTCCTTTGCAGCGGTGTTGAGAGGCCCTAACATTAGGCCTGTGATATCTCTTTGGTATTTGCACAACTGTTAGCCTCTCCAACTCAAACACCGGGGGCGCTGATTACCAGAAGGCTTGTACTTCCTTTGTCTCAGGAAGTCTGCTCTAGCCCACACGGCACAGGGGTGCAGAACAAGGGGAGTCCTCCCTTCCAGGGCCGACTTCTCTAATCCAATTTCCAATCATGGAGGAAACACAACAATAGCCAAGCCTCCTTCATGAGAACATGAAGTGACCCCAAAGATGGTCAATTAGAGGCATTCTTTTTTTTTTTTTTTTTTAAACATATCCTTTATAGTAGTTTTAAAAAAAAAATATTTTATTTATTTATTTATTTATTTGAGAGAGCAAGTGAGCAAGCAAGAACAAGCAGGGGGAGCGGCAGGCAGAGGGAGAAGTGGGCTCTCCACTGAGCAGGGAGCCCTATGCGGGATTTGATCCCAGAACCCTGGGATCATGACCTGAGCTGAAGGCAAATGCTTAACCTATGGAGCCACCCAGGCATCCCAACTAGAGGCATTCTTATTAGAAAACTACAAAACAGGAAAAAGAGAGCAAATCTGTACAACAAATTATGGCACATTCTTCTGACCCCCGGGAGGATGGCGGTGCTGGCCAGATTTGACCGCCTCATGTCTGAGGTCAGTTAGAATGCAGGGTTCTTGCCTTCAGCTGGGGGACTGGCATAATTTGATAGGGAGATAATAAAGAGGAAATGATTTCTTTTCTATGCTTCCCTCTCCCCAGATCTGTACAAATATCCATGCTCACTCTGGTGCTTTTCTTTGGTGGTTCGTGGGGATTCTCGCTCCTCCAGCTCAAAAACAAGCCATTGTGCTCTTCATTTGTTATTCCGAGAACGAAACATGGTTGTTATATTTAAAATCCTGCGCTTCTGCTTGTGATTGTGGATAGGCATGAAAATGGCTGTTTGATCCACTGTGGCAAGTGCGAGCTGTCCCAGCTTATGCTAAAAGGAAGCAATTTACCGGCAACGCCAGATTAAGATTCTCAGTGCGTCGCAAGTGAATTACCATGTCTATAATTTTCA
Source organism: Taxidea taxus jeffersonii (assembly GCA_003697995.1). Classification (NCBI taxonomy): domain Eukaryota; kingdom Metazoa; phylum Chordata; class Mammalia; order Carnivora; family Mustelidae; genus Taxidea; species Taxidea taxus. Next base: position 20,741 of record RCUC01146608.1, read on the forward strand.
AGAAGAAAAGAAAACAGGAAAAAAAAAAGGCAACACAAAGCCAAGAAATGTAAGAACGGGGATATCGGGCCAAGCTTTGGTAAAAGGCACATAATTCACTTTAGAGATAATGGCTGGTTCAATTGCCCTGTTTCATTTCTAAAACAAAAAGACTCTGCAGGTAAGCTTGTGCACAAGGAGTTGGTGATTGCCCCTGGGGCTGTTCTGAGTTCTTATAGCCCAGAAGTGAGTCATATACAAAGAGTGGGTCTCGCATATTTGCGTGTGCGTTCTCCAAAACTGTATGTGGAGGGAAACATTGTAATGTATTGATTTGGCATAATAAAAGCTCTAGGCATGTTTTGTACAATAATGAATTAAAAGGAATAGTTCTTAGGGAATTCTGCTGCAGATAGCATATGAAGTACATCACTGATAATACATTCAATAAATACGGATTGAGATGTAGATGGAGAGAGATGGGCTCTGTTGGGGAGAAGTGGGTGGAAAGCAGCTGGTGTGTTCTTCCGGCTCAGAGCCCTTGAAATATGAGCCATGGCCTCCTCTCACCACAAGCCCCACTTCAATTTCTAGAGCAAAGCAGGGCATGGAAAGGATAAGGTTTGGAAGAAGTGGAAGGGGGAGATTAGCAGGGCACAGAGGTGGTGGGGAGACAAAGACACCATTGGAATGGTCCAGAGGTTTTGATTTTAATCCTGTTTTTGGAGGCCACTCTGACCACATCTGTTCATGATGCTTTTCTGTTAGCGAAGGGGAAGGACCAGTGCTTCGATGATAAAGGCCCACCTGGGGCCAGAGTGCCTGAGAGGTAGAGCCCAGGTGGTTGGCTTCAACAGGTGCTTTCCGTCATTGTGACGCACCCCCCACCTGCAGTCAGCATGGGTGACACCCGCCACCTGTGAGCATTCAGAGGGACAGAGAACATCTGGTTGGCTATTTGTTTTCCTTATCTTGCTCTTACATTTCAAAGTGACTCTTTGTTCCAGTTCCCTTGAAATGGAAGCAAATTTGAGTTCAGGGAATTTCTCTGCAGTCACTTGTATTTCACAGGAATGTGGGCTTTCTAACAAGGAACTCAAGAGTTTTAGAAATTCTAGACCTTCTTGGTGAGGATAAGCCATGTGTGACATGATATGCATTTTCCAAGAGGCCTGGGACAAAAGGGGTGATGGGCGTATTTTTCGTGATCATGTAACGCATTGTCGGATCACCCTGAAGCTCAAAATCTTATTAAATTTCTAGAAGGGAGGTGGGGAGTGGAGGCAGCTTAGACTGTTTGGCATCTTGTGTATTTTGTGGGGGAGGTGGTGATTCCCTTGGATGCTTATGAAGAATACAGAGGCACTGGATAGAAATGGCATACAGGCCCTCGATTTTAAATGCATTTTTTAAAATCTCTAAGCGAATTCCAAGGCCTAAAAGTGAGTCATGTTCTACAATAGAGCTGTTCTTACTGAAACTCTTATAAATACTAGACTTCATCCTCGAGGGTCAGGCCAGGGGCCCTCCCCCCATGGATCTTTGCCACAGGGCCAGATCCTAAATGGGGACATGCCATCGTGTTCCTTCATCCTGGTACACACGTGTGTTGATGGCTGCTGTAGAGGGCCCTCTCTTATATTGAAGGGGGCTCTACTTTCTGTATCTTTTCCAAACATTCCCCATATTTATCCTGCCAATTGCTCTGCTTCAGTAAGCCAGTTTTTTAGAGTCCTTTCTTCCAATTTCTTTTTTTTTTTTAAGACTTTGCTATTCTATCCCGATGTTAAGTTCCTCCCCCAGGAAGACGCGAGGCCAGAAGATATGATTACTCATAAAGTTTCTAAGGGCGGTAAGAGTCTATTTCCATGAAGATATGATTCTTCTTAGGAGGATTTAGTAAAGCTCGAAGATTGTTCTCCCTACCAAGGGGAAACCGGAGACTCGTGGGGGCATGAAGATGTTTTCCAGTGTCTAGGTCCAGTGACTAGACCTTGAATACAAAGACTCTAGAACCCTCTAGAGAGTTCCAGGAGGAATCTGAGCTAATGAAGCTTCCAGGTCAGTTTCTCTAACAGAAACCTAGAACATGAACAGGACGATGTCTGCCTGGAGCTCTGCCTGCCTGACGGCCAGCTGCTAACCTCTGGTTTCTGTCTGTTCTGCCATCAGGCCACTTCATCCACGTCCTTCTTGGCCTGACTAACTCTAGGACCACTGTTTGTCTCACACTGTGTCCCACTTTTTCTGACCTACCCTAACTCCCTGTGCCACTCACAGTTGGCCTTGGTTACTGTCCAACTCCGTTGCCTGCCTCAGGCAAGGCTAGCAGTTTGCTTGCCTAAAACATGTTTTTATTTCTTTTTGCTAGAGTACAAACGCACATTGTTCAATGTTAGGAAGGATAATACTTGAAAATAGAAACCTAAAATCTGATGGACTAGGTAGTGCTCCCTGTTCTAGATGTGAGTGATAAGCTTACCCAATCAGTTGAGAATTCAAGGCACACACCAGTCACCTCATGCTGGGATGGGAGATGGAGTCTTTATGGGTCACAGGTCAGGGTTGACACAGGTCGGAGAGAGCAAGGGTCCTAACAGTCTTGGGGGGGGGAGCGGATTGCTAGTATTTAGAGCTTTATCTGGAGACGCAGTAGCAGCTGTCCTTTTTTTCCTCCCTGCCCCCACCCCGGGTCTTCTCTGATTGATCCTGAAGGCCTAATAGAGTCACCAGGACAACTGTGTTTCCCTGGAAGAAGGAATCCCCTAGAGCCAACATTTCTTGGTTTCCGTGTCTGAATCAGGGTCAGGTCAGCTCTTAGCTGTGTTGAGCCTGTGTGGAGTCAGACCCCTCGCAGGAGAACGCACACCCTGACCCCTTCCTAAATGAGCAGCCAGCGCTTATTAAATCCTGACCAGGATCCTGGCATTCCTAGGTATTTTACATAGGCTGCCTCATTATCCTCAATTCTACAGCATTCCACAGATATGTTTTATCATCCCCATTTTACTGTTAATGACATCAAAGCTCAGGTAAAACAACTCAACCAGGATCACACAGGCAGAAAGAAGTGGAGGTTGGTCTGAACCTGGGTCTGCTGGCTTCCCCAAACCAGTAACTCTGCTATGTAATAGGAAGAGAAATGCCTGCAGCGGGATCTTCGCTAGGTAGGATTATTTACACCGAAAAGTTTTTTTTTCCTTGTACACATACATTAAATATAGAATTTTCCTAAATAGTGAGATCTCTTGGTAAATTTCAAGCATTTCCCTTTGAAAAGATCGAGGTATGCCACTCAATAGGAAAGTGCCCCATTGCACAAAGTCAGTGGTACAGCCTGCAACTTCTGTGCCTGATTTCTTAGCAAATGCTGAAGAATATTTTTTCTTTACCTAATTATTTCCTGTTCTTTTATTTGAATTGCTTCATTCTTTATTTCCTCACATTACCATTTTGAAACAATTAAAAACATTTTTTGGGGGGGGGGCAAACAAAACAAGAGAATTTATTGCCAGAGGATTTACATCACACAAAAGAAGTTTCCTCAGGTCCATGGAATATTATATAGGCTAAGACCTCAACTGCCACAAAGAAATGGGGAATGTTAAAAAATAGAACAAATACATGAAAATATAATCTCTCTCTCTCTTTTTTTTTAAAGTTTATTTTTAAGTACTCTCTATACCCAACATGGGGCTTGAACTCACAAGCCTGAGATCCAGAGTTGCATGCTCTAACAACTGAGCCAGACAGGTGCCCCAGGAAAATAGAATGTTTTAAAAAAAACTTGACCTGCTCTAAAAATTCTTTTTAAAGCCGTAATAGTAACAGTGTGTTCTCTCACACTACCATCCTAATTAAGCTTGTCAAATGTGCTAATACCTTTTCACGAGTTCTCAGGAATACACTGTTTTTACCACTATGCTATTTTGTTCTAGAAACAGAGATAACACAACCAATTTCAGAGTCAAGAAGAGAGTTTGAAATAGTGGAAAGTGAAAGCAACAGTTCCAGGCTAACACCCCCACAAAGCCCTCCCTCTCCACTCCACGGCAGTCCTTTCTACTGATGGACTTGCTGGCAGGAGCCTCTGCTTCCCTACCTCCCCCCCCGCCCCACTACACGCCACTGCCATCTACGGTCTACCATGGACCCTCATCGCATTAAGCCCATTAATGATCCATTTGTTTCTTTGCCTCCTGCTTCCACAAAAGGAAATGCATTATTCATTGATAAACTTTCTCCTCCTTTTGCGTTTTATCAATCGTGTAGACCGAGTTTCATGTCGTCGCCCAGACTGTGATAGTGGCTCTTTTGATGGCTCGGATGTGAAATGACTCCGTTGTCGTCAGATATTAGCAGGGCTCAAGATCACATCTGGGCAGAAGCTCTTGGTTTCTCTCAGAACTCCAGCTGTCGTTCCTAATGGCTCTCAACTGACCCACTTACATGGAAAGCTGGCGAACCCCTGTTCCATTCACTTGGAGATGCGCCACTTGCCTCTTGTTCGTCTAACAAATATCCTGCCAGATAGTACACCCTCCTTCGAAATCACGAGGGCTGTGAGCACATCCTTTCTCCATACTATCTTTGATCATCAGCGCCAACAAGATAAAGCTGAATCTTAGGAGCTACAACCCTATCTTTAACTGGCTGTGTTTATTCTACGGTATTTCAGGACCAGGGTCCTTGGGGGATAGAACTCAGCATCCCTTTTTGTGCCAGTGAAACCCCTTTTTAAAATGGTCTCCTTAGTCCTCTGCAGAGCCATATGTGACTTTTTATGTTGAAATGAGCACAAATTTAAAGCCATAGTTCCAGTGCTTGATAGCCAAAGTGGCTCGTGACTATGGTGCCGGACAGCACTGTAGACATTTCCATCACCTCAGAAAGTTCTAGGAGATCGCACTGGTTTAGTAATGACAGGAGCTAACGTGTCTGAGTCCAAGCACTGTTCTCAGCACTTTACAGGTATTCATTCTTTTATTCCTCAACACAAAACTGTGAGTTAGGTACTATTATTTGTCTCATTTATAGATGAGCCAAGCGAGGTGCAGAGATTATTTCTATCCTAAAGGCACTTGCATCCCCCTGCTAATATGAGGAATAGAGAACACACACAGGCAGTCCGGCTCCAGAACCCAAGCCCTGCACCTTCACACCGAACTGCTTCTCACACAAGATGCATTAGGCAGACAGTCCCAAATCATCTTCCATGTGAATAAATGTTTTTATTTAAAAAGAACAAAAGACGATTAGTCTAGTAATCATCACTCCTCTGTCCTTCCCAATCCCATCCTGCTCTTGGCAGGTGGTTGACATTCATTGCACAGAAAGGAACGAGGCAGAACACCTGGCTCCATCAGTCTCTTTCCTTTCTGCTTTCCTTGGCCCCATTTCTTCATCAATTTCTGCCTCCTTCCTTTTGTCTCCCCCTGGAAAAGGCAAATTCCTTTTCCGGCGTGCTCACCTTCATCCTTTCCTACTTCATGCAGAACCAAGCTGTCATTATTTCCCTTCTCTCTTTCTCATCAACTTCTGTTTTCCCTCCTGTAAGATTCTTTGTCTTTGAAGAAAACATATGCAGTCCTTCTCTCCCCTGCTCTTTATTAAATATGCTAATGCAATGCCTTGTTCTGTAAGATTCAAGGGCAGCACCTGTCCTGCACCCTTGGTGACATTACCTTTCTTTGGCCCAGGCCAGCCCATTGTCCCTCTTTGGTGTCCCCGCTGCCTTCTACCTACCTTAATTGCAGTCCTTACCACACTATGTTGAGCAATGCACTTAAAATTTTATTTTATCCAGTTGTTTACTGTTTGAGAGTGAGTATCACATTCTAATCATCTCTAGAGCTCACCAACCAGCACAATGGCACAATGTAGGCACTAGATAAACATCAATTAGAATATAAGCATTTATTCTAAAAAGAAAAAAAAGACCCAAACATCTAAACATGTCAACTTTCTGTTGACTTTCTTTTTTCCTCTGATACTGGCTTCTGGCATTTTATCTTTAAGCTTCTTGAATAATTTATCCATAATCTTTTATTTGTTACCAATTAGTCTTCGTCTCTTGTGATTTGGCCTCTCTGCCTGTTGGAGAAGAGACATCATAAACACAAATGTAATGTTTGTGCCATGATGATACATTTTTGAAATTGGTAGTACTTGATATTGATGACCCGTCTATGAAATTCTCTTATGCCTTAAATTCTTTTCTCTTCAACATTTGGACTCTCTTACTTCTTTGGTGGAATCATTTCTTTTTGGTCTCGTCCTTCTTGGCTAGCTTCTACTCTTCTACCATTCTTTAATTATGGATGTTCTTTAAACTTTAGGATATTTTCTCTCTCCCTTTGTAGTGTTATAAATTTCTATGACTTCAATTATTTTCAAATGAGTCTTGTATTTATATTCCAGTCATGTTATTTTTTGGCAGCTTTGCCTTATGACCTGCCAGTTCTTGAAATTTAACACTTGTAAACTAAGTTAAAAATTTTTGCTGTGAAATGTGTTTCTTCTGACTTTTCAAAATCTTCCAATGGCATAACCATTTTGTATGACCATATTTCAGTCTCAAACTCTATACAGCTGCTGTATCTCCAAACTCATGTTCCCAATAGGTCATTATATCCTATTGAGTTTTCCTTTGAAATTGCATTCACTTCTTCTGTTCCTTTCACATGGCTGCCTTCCTAATTAAGACCCTTATTTAGCTCTTGGCCTTACTATTGCAAATATCTTTGAGCATCTTGCCTTCCCCACCTTCAGGCACATCTTTCACACCACTGCCAGAGTAATCTTCCCAAACAACTCTGATTATGTCTAATTATGTCTTTTCCTTATTGAAAATATCTGTAATGACGGCTCCATGCCTATTTAATAAGTCCATAACATTTGCTTGACAGTCAAGGACCACATATAACAATTTTTCTTTTCATTTCTCTCTCCTCGTGTTTTGCCTCCTGCATATACCCTGAATTTCTTGTTGTTTACCAATACATTTCGGAGTCTTTTACTTCCATGCTTTTGTGTATATTCTCCCTTGCCCTTGCACACTTTACCTCCTTCTCCAGCTCCCATTCTACTGAGTGAGGTGTTTTCTTTTCAACACCCTGTTCCAGTGCCATCTGCTCTATGAAGCCTCTCTCCTGACCTGAGCCAGGAATGATCTCTCTTACTCTACACTTCCAAAGCATTCTCTCTGGCCTACACCTCACCTGATCACGTGTCTTCTCCCTGAGCATGAACGCATGCTTAATTCATCTTCAACATTCCTCAAACTATTTCACTCAGGGCAGATGTTGAGTTGATATTTGTTGATGATGGCAGGTACCCAGCTTCCCTCGTCCAATGTATAACATTAGCATCTGCGCTGGGAGAACTTCAGCTGGAATAAAACAAGGAGAAATGAAAAACTATCTCTTAAATAATGGCAGAAGCTCTGTGGTGTGTCTGTCATTGAATCCTTCTTAAATTCATGTTGGATGGTAACAGAGTATAGACAATAAATGAAGACCCAAGGATAGTTAAATATTGATTTTGACTTTTCTGTAATACCTACATATCCTTTCCATCTTTAGTTTCTTCTCTAATGGGATTCAACATCACTGCATTACCTTAGAGGAAGCTTGGGGACAATAACAAATTATCTTGACATTTTAAAGGGTTAAGGCGATGTGGCCATCACTCCAGTCCACTAACCACCCCCCCACATTACACCCCCACTAACACGCACCTGCTGTATTTGAATGGTGGCTCCAAAAATATATGTCCACTTCCTAAAACCTGAAGCCTGTGAATATTACACTTCATGATAGAGTAAATATTACCTTAAATGGCAGAAGATGTACTTAAGTTAAGGATTTTGAGAGAGAAGCTTATCCTGGATTACTACGGTAGGTCCTAAATTCAATCACATACATCTGCATAAGACAAACACACAAAGAAGACATATTCAGAGGGGAAGACAATGTGAACATATAAGCAGAAATTGGAGTAATCTGACTATAAGCCCAGGAACACTAAGGATTGCCAGCAGCCATCAGAAGCCTGGGGAGAGGCATGGAAAGAATTCTAGTCCAGAGCCCTGAGATGGAGTGTGGGCCAGTGCCTTGATTTTGGACTTCTGGTCTCCAGAACTGTGAAAGAATATATTCCTGTTTTAAGCCACCACATTTGTGGTCATTCTTATGGCAGCTCTAGAAAGCTAATAAATATATCCCATCTTATTCTTATTTTGATGTTTAACATCTGCATCCATGTTTTTTGAACTATTGTTAATGATTTATGAGGAATTGTTAACGACAACTGTGCTTGAAACTTTTTCATTCAATAGTTATTGAAACTCTACTATGTGTCAGGTAACTGGTTTTGGTCCCAAGACAACAAAAATGATTAAGATTCCATTCCTGCCTTCCAGAAAGCCATAGTCTTTTGAGAGGTAAGAAAATCTAAGTGAAAGAGGGGATAAGGAAGACTTCCTGGAGGTGGTGGCATATAAACTGAATTCTGAAGTTTGAATTGGAGTTAAGTCGACTAGGGGCTTAAGAGAGAAGACAACTTTAGGCAAAGGGGACAGCATGAACAAGGTCACGAAGGCCAGACCTCATGATAGATGTTCGTGTGCGAGAATGGACAAAGCTGTTGGAGACATTGGAGCCAGGGGACAGTGGGAACTAAAGCTGGAAAGGTAGGGAGGAAGTAGATCAAAGAAAACTTCATATGCTAAAATGTATGGAAAAACAAACAGTTTTAATCTCTTAGTTAACCATATACATATTGGGTGGGAGGTTTTAACCACATAGTAGGTATCAGTAGGTGTTCCCTGAATGATTGTCTTAAGAGGACACAGTTTATAATAAAAACTATTAACATTAAAAAAAATAAAGGCAAAAAAAAAAGCTATTAGTGTTGCTGTGAAAAAAATAATGTTTTCTTACCGAATGGATGTCTGAACCTGTTGGTTATCCTCTGTGAGCCTGGATGACACTATATGTGAGGTAAATAAAATTTACAGACACAGGGTTTTAAACACAGGGCAGTATAATAAATATTTTACAACTTGCTACCTTTCAGATTGCTTTTATGAAATCTATAGCAAGTCTGTTCAGTGTATGTGTAGTAATTAAAAACCTCTTAGTATCAAGACAAAACCTTCCAGTTCTTTCTATTATGAAAAGCGAGGACTTATTCTTGAGAGGAAAGGTGGTGTCATTCCTTCTCTTGGTCTGTGCACTGCAATGAGGGTTGGAAAGGTCGTTTGGGCAATGAGACATATACCGCTATTACTAAGGGAGAGGAACTGTCCCCACACGGTCTGAAGATGGCTTTCACGCTGTTAGCGCTAAATTCCTTGGAATCAGGATGGAGTGGAAACATCGGGGTCAGATGTGAGCTCTGTCCTGGCAAGGAAGGTCCAGCTGAGAGAAATAAATGAAATTAAGTGCTTCCTGTCACTGGATCGATTCCGTTCGGATGCTGCACGTTTGATGTGTGATACAAAGTGAAATCAACTATGTTGCAAAAACATATTTTCTAATTCTGTCCTGTGAAGAGATTAGAGAATGCCCCACATGTAAAAATCTCCAAGTGGGCCTGTTAAAGTGAAGTGCAGCCATTGTTTTGTGCCTTTGTGCCAGACACAAAGGAGATACCCAATTTTAGCTGATGAAAGGCTTAGAGTTTTGTTAGGAAAGAAGATGATAAGGCGCTTGACAAAAACACATAATTACATGAAACACAGTGTGACACTTGGAAGTCCTTAAGTGGAAAGTCCTGTTGGGCAACCAGATTAAAAGGCGAAAGAGGTGGGGTGTGAGTCTGACTCAGACTTGAAGGACAGGATCTGAGTTGGTGTGGTAGGAGAACAGCTTGATTGGAGACACGGTGTGAGATTAAAAACAGGCGAGCATGTTTATGGGCTGAAAGGAGACCAGGTTGACTGGAGCCATGGGTGGAGTCATGGTTCAGAGCAATTAGATGTTTGGGGCATAAAAATGGGATCCAGTTTGCTAAAGTTCTTGAATTAGCTTCTTACTGCTGCCATAACAAATTATCACAACTTAAGCAGTTTAAGCCACACAGAGTTATTATCTTATGGTTCTGGAGGTCAGAAATCCTAGTGGGCTTGACTGATTTCTCTGGTTCAAGTCCATATGGCCAAGGTTAAGGTGCTGATACAGCTGGGCTCTGGGGTAGAACCCACTTCCATTCAGGTTGGGGCAGAGTTGACTTCCATGTGGTTATAAGACAGGTTCTGTCTCCTTGCTGGCTGTTGGAGGGCAGTAGTTCTCAGCTTCTAGAGGCTGCCTATATTCTTTGCTTCTGGTCCTTTCCTCCATCTTCAAAGCCAACAATGGCAATTTGACTCTTTCTTACATTTTGAGTCACTCCTCTTCTGACGTACCTCTCTCATCCTTCTGCTTTTTCTTCTACTTTCAAGGACCCATGTGATTACATTGGGCCCAGTTGAAGAATCTTTTGAAGTCTCTGTTTTAAGGTCTGTAATTTTAATTCTATATCTTTGTGCCATATGAAGTAATGTATTTGGGTTCTACGGATTAAGTGCCAAAGCTGAGGAGTTTGAATGGAATCCAAAAAGTAACTGAGAAACTCTGTAGGTCCTTGAACAGGGGACAGGTATGTGGTTACAGGAAAGACAGGATGGCGCTACTTTACCCTGAGATCAAGAGTTCCATGCTCTACCAACTGAGCCAACCAGGTGCCCCTAAAGATTTTATTTTATTATTATTTTTTAAAAGATTTTGTTTGAGAGAGAGAGAGAGTGCACGCACATGTACACTCATGAGCAGGGGGTGGGGGTGGGGAGGAATAGGCAGAGGGAGAAGGAGAAACAGACTCCCCAGTGAGCAGGGAGCCCAACACAGCGTTTGATCCCAGGAGCCTGAGCAGAAGGCAGACACGTAACTGACTGAGCCACCCAGGTGCCCTAAGATTTTATTTTTTCAGGTAATCTCTACACCCACTGTGGGGCTTGAACTTACCACCTTGAGGTGACAGCACTACTTCAAACCTGTATTATTTAACTATTCATGCAACGTTGATTCGGAAGAGGGGCTGAGCAGGACATAGGGAAGGGAGGGGAGGGAGGGAAGGGAGAGCCACTGTGGTTGTTATGGGCCTTAGTTAGACATGGGCAATTCTGCTTTGACCCAAACTTGTGAACTCTACTCAGTAGAAGAAAAGAAAAGCTAATTGCACTTACCCTCCTTAGAAGGTGGTTCATCTAACACTTCCATGGGGGCGGGGCGGGGCTCATCCCTCCCCAGCCCCATGGCTTCATCAACATATTCCCTCTAATAATTTAAAAGATTTCTCTTGAGTGTTCTAAAATAAATACCCTCCATCTCATTACCTTTCCAAAGACGTTTGCGCCCAGCCCACTAGGACTCCCAGCCCTCACCTGGCTCTGGTGTTACCTATTCATTTACTCACTCAGGAGCGCTGGCTTTGGGTGGCTACCCTTTCCAGTGCTGGCACTGCCGCCCTGAACAAAGCCCATCTATTCAGGCAGCTTACCTTTGAGTGGGAGAGGAAAGTCCTATATATCCAGAGATTCCAATATGTGGCAAATCAGTAAGTGGGTTGGGAGGATAGAGGATGATGTGTGAAGATCTAAGGTAACATTCAGACAGACATTTGAAAGAGGTGGGGATTTAAGTCATGTGGCGACCTAGGATGGGAGTGTTTCAGGCAGAGGGCAGAGCTAGTGCAATGACCCCGAGGCCAAGCACGAGGGTGCGCACTTGGGACATTCATGGAAAGTCAGAGGGTCTGGCTGGATGGAGCAGTGAGAGTGGGATCTGAGACACATGGGCAACGCTGTCATAAAGTCACTGATCTGTACTAAGTGACGTTCTGAAATTGGGTCTGTGGGCTCTTATCCACTGTCTGCTCCAAGATTTTAGTATGATTCCTGTACAGAAGGATTCATTTGTCTCAAGAAATTTGGACCAAAGAACAAAATAACATATTTCAAGTTCTGGGTATGGATTGCTGTGAAAAATTAACTTGTTATATGCATTTATTGACTATTGTTTATGACATAAACAAAGCTGCTCTTCTTCTATAATAAGAAGACTTGGTAATATTGTACCTTTCTTATTTTCCATCCTTGACATTATTATACAATAAAGAGCTGAATCTATAATATTCTGCCGAGAGGGTAATGAGCAGGATTCAATCACACATTGAAATGAATTTGAAAAAAAATCTGAACCCTGTCCAAGTTCTTTCATCTAAGCATCACTTAAGAATCTGTTTGTTCAGTTGAGTTTCATCTCTGCAGCTGCCAAGCCACTTCGGTTCTGCCAGCTCGACTCTCTGATTGCAAAATCAGGGGTGGTCATTTAACAGGGGATGTGAAAAATAAAGAGTGTTCCGTGAAAAGACCGACATCATGAGGAATCCTGATAAGGGGAACTCAGAGGCTTCCTGCTCGTGCCCCCGCCCCCAGCCGGAGGACGGTTCCCTCTGAGGGGGTGTTCTCACCTTCCCCACGTCTAAGCCGTCTCTGGCGGGGTGTGTGTGCTTTTGGGAGATGGAGGCATTTTGCTGTAGCTTACGTTCATAAATATTTTTGTAGTATCATAGGTTGTCAAAACAAATCTGTGCTTTCCATTTGTGTGTGCGTGAGTGTGTCAGTACGCCTCTTAATCTTTTTGTCCATCCAGGGGTAGAGAACAACTGTTTTACTCTCCTCGTTGTGGGTTTTTCCTTGCGGTGTAGATTTGGGCAGGAATGAGTTGTGAGGGACAGGTGAGCAGGTGCCCGTCTGATCTGGGGTTGCGGCTCCTTTATCTTTATTTCAGTGGGTCTGTGTTTCTGCTGAAAACCTGTGGTGGCTTCGAAGCATTTTCAGCGGAAAATCCCATCTGAAGCCAGGCGTTAATTACATCACGGAACTGTGGAGGGTCAGTCACGGTGGTCTTACTGACAACAGGGCGGTGCCCGTGGGAACGAGCACTGAGTTCAGATCACAGGCCCGCTGTGTGGCTTTCGAGTCAGAGGACAGAGAGAAGTGCAGTGATGTTCGCCCAGCCTCGTGACTCCTTAGCTGTGTGACCTTAGGGGAGCTCCTTGACATCGCTGAGCTTCCATTTCCTCTTCTGTAAAGTGAGAGGGCGAACGCCTACTCCCTAGGGTGCTTGTGGGAATGACATGGGATAATATAAGGAAAGCACCAAGTGCAGGTCCTACATCTGCTAAGTGCTTCTGTAGATGGTAGTCATTTTTATGATCATCCCTTTTCTTTGGCTTATTTCATTTTGATGGCGGAGCAAGTAGACTTGGCATAAAGCAGTAGTCTTTCTGGTGCACGGAAATATAGGCCTCCAGAGGATAGCACATCAAATCCTGAAACTCAACATATACCTTCCTTTGCATATTCACAATATTTTCTCCCTTCAAGTAAACCTGGGGAAAACATTTTGTTGCTGGCTGTCTGAATTGGCCAGCACTTCTAGTTTCCAAGGAGATGGTAAATGGACGTATTTGTGTATGCTGATTCGCCTCAACTGTAGAAGAATTCCTCAGGGAGTTCTTCAAAAGAAACAGAACGTAATGGAAATGTTTTTTCCTTTTTCTTTCATAAGCCATAGAAGTGTGTGTGTGTGTGTGTGTGTGTGTCTCCTCAGTAATATAAAAGTTACTTAGAAGTGGTCAGGCAAAATGGAAAGATTTGCTAATGAAATATCTATCTCCCTAGGACTGCAATCTTATATGTCCCTGCAAATTAATTTATCTGGGGCTTCTGCTATTTAGAAAAGCATTTAGTGCAATTTAGAATTGTAATTAGGATATTCTATACCAACTGCAGTGCTTGATGCAACCCTCTAACTTCACTATGGTTACACCTCACAAGGGACGCTGGCACCAAAGTCTGTTTTTCTACTCTAGAAAACCCAAAGGCTCCTGTTCAGTGTCTATCCTCAATAGGTATTTGATACTGAGTAATTTATAATCAAGGATTCCTCCTGGTGCAGTTTTCTTTAGTGCTTGCAGGGAAGAATTGTACATTAGTATTTGAAAAAATTGTGGATCGCTGAGCAGAGGATGGAGCTTTCAAAGGCTCTTGGTTCTAATTCTAGATTGACAGCAAGATCCCACATAACACTGGCCTCTGTAGCCTCTCAGTTCCCATTCAGTCAGTTCATCATGGGCTGATGAACCAATATGCTTCTAGCCTCACATAGAGAAGTGTTGCTGTATAGTATTTTCCATATCTAAATGCTGAAGATTTTCATGTTGAACCAACGTTCTTTTCTCAGAACTCTCCCATTTTTCACTTCTGTGGTAGTGATCACCCTTTATTTTGCCATCAGAGTTGAGCTGCCAGAGCTGAAGTGCCTTGGGTCCAGGATTCATTCATTCATAACTTATCATGCATTTGTTCAGCACTGAGTGGCATGATGTGTTATAAAAAGTATGTATGTCTTAGAGTCAAGAAGCTGGGATTTTCATCCAGACTCTCTTACCAGTGTTATGATCTCGGTAAGATTACTTACCTTTATGACTTCCAGTTGACATCTATGGACATAGGTTGCCGTGATGAATACATGAGAACATGTAAGAGAAATGCCTGCACAGTGTATTTCTCTACAAATATAACTCGATTTCCACCCACCATGCACACCATGCCTCTCATTGCCGGGGGTTAACATAGTCCTTATCCTCAAAAGAGGTTATAATCCACATGGGGGCTAAGTAAAAAGGAATAGTTACAATGTTAAGTTTAAGCAACAGCTGGCCTGGTTTATGAAAAAATGGGTCTGAGGATAGTTGGGGTGAAAGACTGTGTGATAACAAGGGTTCAGCAGGAGAATCTAATGAAACAAGGTTGGCAGCCAGTCTCAGCTTCCTGAGCTAGAGCTCTACCTTTGACAATGCCTTCTTCTCCAATGGTTAGGTTGCAGTGAGAACACAAAACTAAAGCTCTCATGGCTCTTTGCTATCAAGGGGATTTTGTTTAGCTATCTGTCCATCATGTTGGATTAAATATTAGTAAAAAGTTTTCTTATCTACTCCTGAATAGATTAAATGGCACACTAATGTTGCTTCTATTTCCATTATCTTTAATATTTTTAATTCAAAATGTATGCAATGGGTGGGGAGTGCTGGGGGATGCACCCAGCCCCCACAAGCAGATTCATTACCACCCCATCTGCCACCCCAAATGCTAAATCCCAGGAACACCACTGTTTTGCAGTATGTTATATTTTACAAGACTTTGAGGAAAGAGAAACACAGAAAGATAGTGACAATCACTGCAGGGCTAGAGAGACAGAGAGCATAAGGTTAGAGCTAAAACTTCTAAAAAGCAACTGGAGTGTTGGAAAAAAGGAACAGAGGGAAGAATGGAATACATTTACCAGGGAATTAATGAACAGGCTAAAGGTATTTATGTAGGCAGAGAGCATATGGAAAAGAGGGAAATGAATCATGGAAGAAGGCAGCCAGTATTACCATACAATTTATTTATTTCATCTTGAGAAGTGTGTGTGTGTGTGTGTGTGTGTGTGCATACACACACTTATGTGCACACACACAAGTTAACTTTTTTCATTTATGCATGACTGGAGGAAGAAAAAGTCACTAAGTCCAGTCTGTACGATGTGGGAGAGGAGAAGGGTGTCTACCATGACAGTGTCATGATGGCCAATGAGTTCTGCAGTGCCAGATCTAAACTCCATCTTGTAAAGGAATTCCTTAGTAATTATAAAGAGAAAACCATAGAGCAAGGGAAGGGGTTGCAGAGGACTGAGATCTGTATGAATGTGGAAATCTCTTTAACTTCCAGGCACTTGTATTGCCCCCCACCTCCACCTCTGGAATTCAAGACCCACTGTCATGCCCAAGGGATTGGTGTTGCCCAAGACCAAATAGCTTCTGGTAAGGGTGTCTCTTTTGGGGATTACTGCAGAGGGGAAGTGAGAAGTATGGAGGGATTGAAGATTTTTGGAAGAGTATGGTATGGCAAGTTTGAAAGCCTCTGCAACTTGGAGCTCTAGAGAAAGGGAGGGGAAAACAAATTTTCCCTGAGTATTTCTGGTAACAAATAGCTTTTGTCTTTAAATGTAATTGTAATGTTGAGGATAGAGCTAAGGGGAACATGTGGAACAAGTGAGGATGGGAAAAGATAAAAAGCATAAGAGCCTGAGAATGAAGGTGAAGAAATAAAAGTCCCAGAAAGGGCTTAGAACAGTTGAATAAATGGCTGAGCCTAGAAGCTCTAAGAGTCCCCAAGAATGTGGGCCTGCATGAAGCCAGAGGTCGGCTGGGTGTGTAGCTATTCTGCTAGCCTACAAATGGAAACCTCCCAAAGTTGGAGCTGAGCAGCCCAGCACAAGCCCAGGTGTCAGAGCAGTGACACCTGTATTAAGCTTAAGGGCTAGAACTGTGTTGTTCCTGCAGGAACAAGTTCTGGAATGGCCTTTCCTGGCAGGATGTTCTCTACACAGCTATCTGAGCTATGTACCAGTGCTACGTGCTGCTAAAACTTGGTGCACGGAAATCATAATCTAGCACAGAGCCTTGGAAAATCTCCTAACCATAATGAGTTCATAGCTTACATTTGAGCAAGTAAAGAAAATGTAGCAGTTTTACATGATTAAAAATGTAGATATAATTTAACAGCATCAAAAAGATAAAGGAGTGAAAATATAAAACAAGAACAGAGCTTATAAAAAAAGATGTTATAAATCAAGGATATTATAGAAGAGAACCAATGAATGAAAAATAAGGTTGTTGAAATAACAACACTAAATGTAATGGACTGGACATAATGGAGGTGTGAATTAGTGAGGCATAAAATTGACTTAAAAATACTAAAATTATCCAATATTTAATGAATGCTTGCTATGTGCCAGGCATTATTCAAGCAGTTAGCACAAATTATCTCATTTAATCCTTACAAGAACCATATTTATATATCCCCATTTTATTGATTCAGAAACTAAGGCAAAGAAAGGGTAAGAGATTTGGCAAAAGTCACACAATCGATCTTGAATTCAAGGAGAGCCCTTCACTATAACACTCCTCCCAACATTTCTTAAAATGTACCATAAAGAGATAAAGAGATGGAAGAAGGGTTGAGAAGGAATGAATCCCAGACCATATGAATAAAAATCTGCATTTGAACAAATCCCCAGATGATTCTTACGCTCCATAAAGTTTGAGATGAGTCCTTTCGTAATTAGTCTCAAGGAAGGATGCTGAAATCAACGTACTTGGACTGAGAAAACATTTTTCCTTAGTGAAGTTTTAAGAAGTTCAGGAGAAAAGTCTGGAAACTGGACTGTCAACTCATGTGTTAATCAGAGAACACTTCCCCCACTTTCTATAGCACTCTGAGGCCTGCAGGCCTGTATGTTGAGTTAGTTGGTAGCTTCCCTTGTTGGGAGACAAGGAGGAGGGATGAGGTCCCTGAGGCTGTCCGCTGAGAATGCGTGGACATGGGAGTGTGTCTGTATGTGCATGTCTGTCCGTGGGTAATGCTGTGGCTCCTTTGGCTTTGTTGGTGGCAGTGTGGCTCTCCGAGAATGCAGCGTGGTTTACTGGTCTCCATCTCTTTTTAGACTGCGAGCACATTGGGAGTAACAACTATGTCTTACTGTTCTTTGTATCTGGAAAGAATGGCACAGTGCTTGGCCTACAGAAGCACACAAGGTATTTTTACTCTTGTTGACTGCTTAAATAAATTATTTTCAAGTCTTGTTTCTTGTTTCTTCTTCTTTTTTAAAAGATTTTATTTATTTATTTCACAGAGAGAGATCACAAGTAGGCAGAGAGAGAGGGAAGCAGGCTCCCCGCCTAGCAGAGAGCCCGATGCGGGGCTCGATCCCAGGACCCTGAGACCATGACCTGAACCAAAGGCAGAGGCTTAACCCACTGAGCCACCCAGGCGCCCCCAAGTCTTGTTTCTTAAGGTAGTAATGAACAAAGCTCTTCTTTCATCCTCTACTGAGTGTTTCTTTGAATAATGACTTCAGATTCTGGGAGGATGGACACACCAAAACATTTGATGGGAAGTTTGGAAACATGATTCAGCGGTCCTTAAGACGATCTGGCAAAATGTCCTTTTGGATGCCAGTTCTAGGTGGTTGGCGAGGGCTGCCCAGAGCTGTGCTGAGAAGGATTCTGAGACTGGGGCCTCGCAGGAAAGAGCACTCTGTTCTGTTAGTGACGTGTGCCAGGGTGAGGGAGTGGGAGGGAGAAGTGGGTGGCCACATATTTGCCCTGGGGAGAGCCCCATCGGCCAGCCACCTCTGAAAGCCAATCAAGGATGGGTTAGAGCAACATGGGCCATCAGTGAGGGCGGTCCTTTCACAAAGCTCTGAAATGCTGGGTTACCCAGAAGACTACCTTGTTTTGGTATGACATGAGAAAATCATGCTCAAACCAACATGGACTTGTGACCTTCTTAAACTGAACCACACTTGTTTATTCCAAATCCTAGCAATCAAGGGAGTGGTAGTGGGACGAGCTGATCAGAAGAACTTGTGCTAGTTTATTCGAACTTCATTTCTGAGCTCCCAAGATCTCTGTTGGCAGCACAGGAGTTCCGAGAATTTGCCACCATTCCTTCTAGTATGTAGAGTGGAGGACTGCCACATCTGTCAGGACTCCAGACCCCTGCTCACTTCATTTCTTCCCCACTCTCCTCAGACAGCCCCAGCATCTGGGGCTGAGACAGCTTTCGGGAGACTGGCCCCAGGGTCTGAAGCCCTTGTCAGGCCATTGCATAATGTCCCATCAAAGATTTTACTTGGACAATTATTTTGTTTTGCTTTTTGTTTTTTTCTGAGGTGTGTTTATTTCCCAAGATATTTAAAGACCTCTAATGTTTTCCAGCAAAGCAAATATCGGTTTATTGGCAAAGGATTAAAGGGTCTGATGGTGCTAGACAAGGGGCTTAAGGAGTTGTAAAATCAGGTATATAATGAAATGATAACATGGCTCTGTTTGGGTAAATTGTCATATTGAAAAAATCATGAACTTTGATATCTGTTAGTCCTAGGAAGAAGTTTGGCTTTCTATTCTAAAATCTGTGAGTTTGAGGTCACTGTTTCCTTCTCTGTAAAATGAGCACATTAATACCTCCTTCACGATGCTGAGTGTATGAAAGTGTGACACATTAATAACATCTCAACAGAAAATGTAGGTTTCTTTTTCTTTTGTTATCTGGTTTCATTGTACATGCGATGATACTATCAATTTTAATTTTCAAGGAGTCCTGAGGAATAGTCTGACAATGTTTTAGGGTTCAAACTCCCAGTTAGGGAATTGTTCTTTTCTCTAACTTTAATTTATTCTGTAACATGTGAAAAAAGGCGATTCTCATGCTGATCAGCACCTCTCCCCAACTCCCCTCCCCCGCAGCCTAGATATGGGGACTGAGAGCCTGAGGGCCATAAAGCAGAAGCAGAGAGTGTTGCCTGGTTGGTGCACTTCCTCTTGCCAGCAAGAGAGACTGCTCTCGCCTGCCTGCCGGGCTGGAGGAGGGAGGGGAAGAACTCCTGAGCATTCTGTCTTGATTCTTCAGCCAGCTGAAACTCCTCACAAGAGGGGAGTAGCCCAGTGATGAGGTAATGTACTCGTTGCCATGGACTAAAAGAGAAATGTCCTGTATAAAGGATTCTTGTATCTGTAGATGTGGGAAGGTTTCTGAGGTAAGATCTTTTCCAGTCTATTGGACCTGTGAGGCGGCAATGGGAGAAACTGAGGCACATTCCATTTCTCAGACATGGACCCAGGAGTCTCTGTGACTTCCTCTTTCCAAGTCACACCAACTAGTTTGCTTCTCAGTTGCTGCTGAGGCAGCAGGACAAAGGATTGAGGGGCAAAACCAACTCTTTTCGTGGTGCTCCCAAGGCACCCAGCATAGTACTGATATCTAGAAAGTGCCATGATGACTGATTCTTATCTCAGAGACTCTCTCCCCACCATCAGCCATCACAACTCAGGAATTTCTGGGCTTCAGGTGGAGTTTAATATTCTCTTCTTTCTTCATTTAGTGTGGTTGATATGAAAGGAAGCCTGTGTGTGACGTTTACTTAAGGAAATCTTCCATAGAAAAGACATGTTGTGCAGACGTCAGAACATGATGGAGATTATTATGGTTATCTTCATAAAGTTGATAGTAGTTAAGAATGTGGGAACTCGCAGTTGGGATAATTGGAGCAAGTTATTAAGTACTGAGGATCATTTTGGTTTTGGTGGCAGCACAGGTGCTGGTAGGACCAAGACCGACCAGTCACAGCTACCTTCAGAGATTCCATTATTTGTAGGAAATAGCTTCCCACAAGAAAGCCTTGATGCCAACAGGGTAATGACATGAGCATTTCTTTGTCTACTACATTTCAACAAGTAGCTTAGTGACACTATGAAGATCTCGGAACTCCAGCCCAAGGTCAGGGTACTTGCTAATCGCTGGTCACGTCAAAGGAAAGAAAATATCTGAAAATCAGGAGAGGAATCCACTACATTAGTGAATGATGCCAATAAACTCCTTTGGGGATGAGAAACAAACAATAAACAAAACAAAACAAAAAAAAACAAGAAAAATGGCATGCCCAGAAAATAGAAAAAAAAGAAAAATTAGTATGAGTGTATCAAGGGTATACGAAACTCTGAAGCTTCCTGGGAAGGAAATGATGTGGCATATTACCAGCTAATTACTAGGTAGAATCTTCTGCCAGAATCGGGGAAACAGAATCGAGGGGGAAATCAACCTCCCCCCTTCATGAAGTACTCATTTCAAAGTCCAATTAAGCCTCTGTGGCTCTGATTTCTTGGCTGTAGACAAGGTGTGTGATGTTCTCATGTTTTTCCATACTGCTGCCAAGCTTACCCCACACTGTGTCCTTGGGTGTCACCTGACAACATCCTGAACCCAAGACACCTGAGTTCATACCTGCTCAGGCAGAACTAAGCCAAACCAGCTCAATTTCAGATTGCATTTTCTTTCTTCCTTCCTTCCTTTTTTTTTTTTAAGATTTTATTTTATTTTTGTTCATTTTAGTTTATTTGAAAGAGCTGGTGAGCAAGAGAGAGCACAAGTCAGGGGGAGGGGCAGAGGGAGTGGGAGAAGTAGACACCCTGCTGAGCAGAGCCTGGTGTGGGAATCCATCCCATGACCTTGGGATCATGACCTGAGTTGAAGGCAGACATTTAACTGACTGAGCCACCCAGGTATCCCTCAGATTAAATTTTCAGTTCTCACTTCAGAACCTCCATCCCCTGGATCAGACATTGGCAATCTCTGTGCCCTTCCCAACTGTCCCGGGCACCTATGTGCTGAGGGAGTTTCATAGAACAGTAAGTCTGTCAGTGTCTCATCTAAGCTAAGCAGTTGTCTCTGCGGGATACCTGGTTAGTCCCTCAGAGGCCCTGTGACCACCCTTCTCCCCAAACATGTGCATCTCAGTGCCACACCACCAAGTGACAAGGTCAAATGGCCTTTCTCCATATTTAGGGTATAGGGACATAAGTGATGTTTAGGGGACAGGAATGGATAGGAACAATTTCTTTTTCTTAAATGTCTCATGATTATAGAGGATTCACACAGGCTTTGGAGTCAGGAAGTCTGCATTCTAGTTCTGGCACTGCTACTCACTTAGCTGAAAGCCTCACTTCATTTAAGTACCAAAAAGAGTCCTGGATAAGTGATGAGATCTGTTCTTAGCTCTTTTCAATAACCTGTGAAATGACTTGCAGTCATGAAGGAGCTTCAGAAATGTGTTCTTTCTTGCCACTGGCCCTTCTTGGGTTCCTTGCTCTTTCTCTCTATCGAGTCCTCATGCACTTGGTGCAGCCCTTAAGGCATTCATTATGTTCTGTCTTACAGTGGTTTGAATTCTTTTTTTTTTAAAGATTTTATTTATTTATTTGACAGAGAAAGAGAGACCACAAGTAGGCAGAGAGGCAGGCAGAGGAAGAGGGAGAAGCAGGCTCCCCGCTGAGTAGAGAGCTAGATGCAGGGCTGGATCCCAGGACTCTAGGATGATGATCTGAGCCGAAGGCAGACGCTTTCCTGACTGAGCCACCCAGGTACCCCAAGCAGTTTGAGTTCTTGATGTCTCATTTTCTATAGATTATACATTTGGGGGCATTAGGGATGGCATTTTATTCACCTTTATTTTCCACAAAGTACCAAGCAAAGTGCCTGGCGCATAAATGTTTGGTGAATTCTCCGAGTCTAGCATGGAAACCATGAAAATCCAAAAGTGTCTCCCTTCAGGCAGGTGCCTGGTGCCTGGGAATGATTTTCAGCCCCATAGTAAGTCACCTGTCTCAGTTCATACTGCAGGCTTGGCCGGTATGGTGAGCGGTAGTTGACATCTTTCAAGTTGTTCAGGGTCATCTTGTATGTTTCATTTTCTTCAGCTTTTCTTTGGATTATGGTCCTTGGGATTTTGTATTATCATTTCTCTTGGATTTTTCACCCAGTACTATGATACTAAAGATGCCATACACTGACTCCTATAACCTCAGGAGTCTTGAAATGAGGCGGATCTGGGAGGAAAGACTTGAGCTCTAATTGAATAATGACTATTAAGGTGTCATTTGATTAATGGATACAGAGACACATTTTCCCTTCTATTCCTTTTTTTCTACTTTGCTTTAGAGATGCAAGCAATTTACAGTAGATATAGTTATCTCCTTTTTTTCTAAGTTTATCAGGAAATTTGTAGACTCCTTTGGACCTCTGTATTACCAGAGGCAATTAATTAATTAGTTGAATTAGTCCGCATTGGCATCACCATCATAGTATAATGTCAGTGATAATTTATGATGTCAGCAACTCCTCAGGGTTTGATGGTGCTCAGTTCTGAGAAAGATATTAAAGAAATGCAAGCCATGGCTATAGTAGACATTTGTCATGATTTTTGACTGTCCAGGGCTTGAATATCCTACCTATGTTTGGGGAGTTTTCATCTTATGAGACAATGTTTTCCTGTCACCAAAGAATGTGAAAATGCCAAATGCTTGCTTTCCTGCCCTTTTTTGCAGCCACAGCATGGACATATGTCTTGGTGGACATATGAACCGAAAAATTGTGTGCTTCCAAAATTCATATGTTCCTATATTGAACCCCTAGCCTCCAATCTTAGACTTCCCACCTTCCAGAACTATGAGAAATAAATGTCTGATGTTTATTCAAGGCACATAATCCATGGTATTTTCTGGTAGCAGCCAGAGGAGACAAAAATACCTAGATTCTACCATCTGGGTGCAGTCACCCCTTTTTTGGAAGCTGATGAAACAAAGAAACTTAGAACACTTGAATTCTCTCCTAGCGAGGGTGGTGGTCATGGCATCAGCACCACAGAGGTTTCAGAGGTTGTTGTGGCAAAGGTTCTATTTGCTGTGTCCGGTGGTGGAGGTATTGGTCATGTATACTGGGAGGACCATGTCCTGTGATGCTGGTAATTTGTTTTCACAGGGCCACCCAATTCTATGGTGGGATCTGGGGACTCACTTTTGGCTGTATAGTCTCTAAGCCTAATTTTCCAGACCTCCTGGAGAGTCTGTGGCCTACATAATACATTTTAATAAAGTCCTTTTTCTGCTTTAGTCAGAGTTGGTTCCTAGTACATCTGAGAACTGTGATTGATCCATTAGCCATGCCCCTCAGGAATTTAGAGTTTTGGATTGGAGGTGACTAACATACATGAAACATCTGGAATGTATAATTGAGTGCATAGTTTTGTCCAATAGATGGGGCTTCCTACTAAAAAATACTATAGGAATAGAGAATAGGAAAAGAAAGTCTAGTATGATGGTTCAGGCTCCAGACTAGATTCAGGAATCCCCAGCTGAAATGAATTTAAGGGCCATGCAGATAAAATAAATAGATGCAAAAGGTGGAGCTTTGGGAAAAATTAAACAAGATGATGTTTTGAAGCACAGCGCTTTGTTTATAGTAAATGCACAAAAGCATTACCACAGTGATAACAACAACAATGAAGGTGAAACCAATAAAAATAGCTGGTACTTCCCCAGTGCTTCCTGTGAGCCAGACCTTGTTCTAGTGTTCTATTCTTAGGTGACTCTATGGCTAGTTTGCCTGGGGCGAGCCCTGGGGTATCCTGTTCAGTTTAGTATTGACCTTGCATTTTTCATTTTTTGACATTTTTAAAAAAATTCATAACTGCATTAAAATAAGTCAGGATAACTTTCTACCATTGGTTTGCCTAACCTATGATAGAATCAACCAATGATAACCCATCTCTTTTTTCCAACCCCTTTTGGACACAACATAAGTAACCTTTACTTTTCATGGTCTGCACTCAGAATGCTCACTGTTAAAATGAAGTGCTCCCAGGCAGGAGCAACTGGGGCAGCCAACTCCTTCCAGGTTGTGTGGAATTAGAGGAGAGGATTCCATTAGTTGTTCCTGCTGGCTGCTTGGTGACCAGACAGACATACACCAGTGCCTGTGAGACACAGTCCACAAGACAGGTGGTGGTGACAAAATGGTGGAGGAACTGATTAAAGTACGTGAATACATACCAAGAATGATTATTCTGCTTATATTATTATTCTCAATGTTCAGAAAGTCAATATCAGGTTTAAACAATTTTTGACTTTAATGTATATGGATATGTAGTATTTTATTTTCTTTGAAAAACTTTATTTCTGAAATAGTTTTTGAATAGAACTATATTATAGGTCCACCAAGAAATAAGAAATGTTGTTTATTGATAAATAAATATTTCAAAATAGTAAGTATTTTGCTTATTTTTAATACCGCTTCTCACTTTCGGAAGTATTTTATTTTATTTTGTGTTTATTTATGTTTTGAAGATTTATTTATTTATTTATTCTAGCCCAAAGACCCAGCCTCCTTCCCACCCAGCCACTTATTAGCATATAATGTAAGGCAATTCACTTCCCTACTCGAGCTTCTGATTCCTTCTAAATGGGAGTGCTACCGCCTATCTCATAGAGTTGCTAGAAGGATTCAATGAATGAATATAGAAGAAAGTGCTTTTGTAAGCTGAAGGTGCTGTACCTTCATAGCACCATCATACGCGAACTTTTCCATACATCTAAGGCAGCATTATGTGGGCTGATGCCCCAAACTGAAGTCAGAGACAGGTGATGAATCTTTGTTGCTCCAATTTCTATTTCCACTTGAATAGATTGGAAGAGAACTCTTCAAATGTATGTAGAGAATTGCACTGTGTTCTCAATTACCAAGAACCCTCCTACTGGTAACAGGAAGCACAAGCATGTGTGGTAAATTGTCCTGAGTACACATAGAATCATAGAGTCAAGGGACCTGATGGACTTAAGGTCTGGTATATTCTTTTAGACATGTCTGCCAGCAAAGAACCATCTCTGACTCGTGTCTCTGATTTCTTAGACTCCTGCTGCCTAAAAATCTAAGTGGAAACTGGAAAAAAGACCAATGTTACTGTGGCTGGCTGATGGGCTTTTTATTAATCCCATGAAGGGAAGAAGAGGGCTTCCTGTCCTCCTGGCCATTGCTCAGGTATACCCACTGCCCCTAGGACATCTACGGGAGTTCTAATTGCCTTGAGTCTGAATTCCTCTGATCCCTTTGCTTTATGGTGCTACATAGGTTTTTCTGAAATGAAAACCTCATCATTCCACTGTCCTGCTTGCAATTCTTCAGTGACTGCCCTTGTCCTTAGGATAAAGTTAAAAGCCCTTTGCATAAAGGTGGAGTAAGCCTTTATGACTTTTTCCTGCCCCACTCTCACTCCATGTGATTTGGGTGATTTGACTAAATTCCGTGGAACCAAGAGTGGCTGTGTGACCCAGGCCTGGCTAATCATAGTATTAGGGATTTGTTCAGGGATGGGCATAAGATTCAAGACAATGGGATTTAGGCAGGGAATTGAAAAGAGATTCCTGATAACATCATCTATGTCCTGTAATCAGCTATGCTGAAAAAGTAATTTACCTCTTGAACTTGAGTAATTTGAGTCCCTGCATTCCAAATTTTATTATTTAAGCCATTTGAATTATTTTTCTATGACCCAAAGTCTAAAGATTCTTGACTAACGTACTAATATACGAAGTTATTCATGCTCTGGCAAGGCTTACCTCCTCTTATTTATCTCCTTGTTCTCTCGATAGACTATGTTGAGTTCCCCAATGCACCATGTTGCTTAATACATCCGGGCTTTTCACAGGCTGTTCTCTCTACCTACAATGCCTTTCACTGTCCTGCTCTTCTTCTTCATCCTCTAGCCTTATTCTCTCCACCATTCAAAATATCACTTGAGAAGGATGTCTATCAAAAGACTTTCCTGAAACCTTAGTGTGATCGAGTTATCACTTTCTCAGAACAGTTATCCCTTCACAGTGTAACCACTGGCCTATTTCTTTGTCTTCCTTCATATATTATAAATTCTTTGGGGAAAGGGACTATGTCTTATTTTATTGTGCATCCCTACCTCTTAGGGGATAGTGTTATGAGGTTCAATAATTGTTGGTTGAATGAATGGTAACAGTTCATACATGGCTAAAATTTTCTCTAGTCCA
Source organism: Taxidea taxus jeffersonii (assembly GCA_003697995.1). NCBI lineage: Eukaryota > Metazoa > Chordata > Mammalia > Carnivora > Mustelidae > Taxidea > Taxidea taxus. The sequence goes on from RCUC01146608.1 coordinate 47,261, forward strand.
GATAACTTTTGGCATACTAAGGAAATTTATCTGACTTAACAGGAGTTCTATGCCCTTTCTAGCCAGATTCTATTTAGACTAAGTTATTATGTCTGAAGCAAATGTCACTTCATACTCTAATACACTAAAATTAATCCCTCTCCAAGAGAGTGATAGTCTTCTGCCCAGTGAGACTTCGATGAGAGTCTCCTTTAGCCCCCCAACAGGTCTAGACTAGGCCGATCTCAGAATGAGTTGCTGGCAGGAAATCTCAGAATGGACCCTGACTAGTTGGCTTGGGAATGGTTGGATGTGATAAGCTCAGGAAGATGATGTAACTGTCATAGTACTTTTAGAGAGTTATTCACCTTCCATTCATTTCTGAACCCACACTAGCTAGCTCCTACCCCTTCCACAGAAACAGCTCTTACTCAAGTCGTCAATAGATGATTGTCACAAATCCGTTGACACATTTTCATCCTTGTTTGACTGGAATGCTCAATCAGCATTTCAGGGCACATCACAGCTGCCTATCTCAAACACTTGCTTCTCCAGTCTTCTGTGACTCCAGCTTTACATTTACCTTGTCATACTTTTTGTTTCAGTCTCTTTTTCAAGTTCATCTTCCTCCACACAGACCACTGGACCCTGAAGCTCAGTCCTGGCCTTCCTCTATTGACATTCTCTATTCTCATCCTATAAGATCTCATCAAAATCCAAGGCTTCAATTATTCCCACTATGTACGTGATTCACAAATTTGTATCCCTAGCCTAACTTCTCACTTAAGCATCAGACTTGTTTGTATAATTTCTCCCTAATAGCTTTACTTAGATGACACTTCAAACTCAACATGTCTAAAACCATACTCTAGATCTTTGGTCCCAAACATAGTCCTCAATCTGTGTTTCCAATCTCAATAGAGGAGCACCATCTTTTTAATTAAAAAAATTTTTTTAAAAGAAGATTTTATTTATTTATTTATTTGGCAGAGACAGAGAGAGCACAAGCAGAGGGAGAAGCAGGCTCCCCACTGAGCAGAGAGCCTGATGTTGGGGCTTAATCCCAGGACCTTGGGATCATGACCTGAGCAAAAGGCAGTTGCTTAGCCAACTGAGCCACTCGGGTGCCCCTGAGGAGCACCGACTTATTTTCTCAAGTTAGAAACCCAGGTGTCATCTGTGATACCTTGTCTTCTGTTTTATTCAATCCATTTCTAAGGCCAGGTGAATTTATGGGAATATCTTTTGAATCTTTTTATCTATCCAAATCAAAGCTTTTGTTATGCTACAATAATCTCCTGAATGATTCTCCAATGTATAATCTTTCCCTCCTTCAGTCTATTTTCAACCCTGTAATAATAATCATTTTTTAAAAACATACATTTTTTGTTTGTGTGTGTTACCACATTGCTTAAAAATCTTTAATGGCATCCCATTGCTTTTCACTGGACCTTCAAGGCCATGCATGGTCTCACCTCTACCTGTATTTCCTGCCTCGTCTTGTACCTATATCTTCGGTTTCTTTAGCTTTCCCTTCTTTGGGTCACACTAGTCCTCATTTAACCATTCCTTTTTGCCTTGCTCCCTCCCATCATAGGCATTTTTGCACATTCCTTTCACTCCCTTCTTGATCTGCTTAAGTCCTCCTCATTCTTTAGCTTTTAGTCCAGTGGTCATTTCTTCAGAAGAAGCTTCTAGGACATGCCACCTAGGACTCCTCTGTGCTCTCACAGTGATGAGGACCTCCCTTTCATAGCACTAACCACAGTTCTAAGTGTACCTTTATTTGTACAATTATTAGATTATAGTCTGTCACTACTACTAGACTGTTTGCTTCATGAGGGCAGGGCATTCTGATTTTGCTTACCTTTTTATTCCCCGTGAGTTGATACACAACACACCACCCTAAAATTTCACCCTCACATGAAAAGATGTTCAACATCATTAGCCATTAGTGAGATAAAGGTTAAGATCACAATGAAATACCACATCACACCCATTAGTATGGCAATAATAATAATAAATAATAATAATAATAATAATAAAGGAAAACAGGTGTTGGTAAACATGTGGAAAAACTGGAACCTTTGTACATTTGTTTGTGGGAATGTGAAACAGTTCAGCTGCTGTGGGAAATAGATTGATGTCTCCTCAAAAAGTTAAGTATAAAATATATACCACCCTACAATTCCAATCCTAGGAATTGCCTCAAATAACTGAAACAGGCACAAGTAAGTACATGTATATGCATGTTCATAGCAGCACTATTCACCATGGCTAAAAGGTGGAAACAGTCCAAATGTCCAACAGATGAATGGATTAAAAAATTATGTTATATGCATAGATTAAAATAATATTCAACCAACAAACAAGAATGAAGTATTAGTAGATACATGCTACAATGTGGATGAGCCTAAAAACATTATGCCAAGTGAAAAAACTTAGTTATGAAATGGCACATACTGTATGATTCCATCTATGGGAAATACCCAGAACAAGTAAATCCATAGAGATTAAATGCAGATTATTGTTTTCCAGGGCTGCAGGGAGTGGAGAAACGGGGGAGAAATTGCTCAATGGATGCAGATTGGAATGCTTTGGAATTTCCACAAAATGCTTTGGAACTAGATAGAGGTGGTGGTTGCACACATTGTGAATGTTCTAAATACTACTGAATTGTTCATTTTTAAATAGTTACTTTTATGTTATGTAAATTTTACCTCAATAAATTATTGAAAGAAACATTAATCATTTATTATTTTACAAGAATCAACATGGTTGACTAGACTCAGTTCTGTTGATCTAGGTGAAGCTCGTTGATCTTAGATGGGCTCATTCACATGTCTTCAGTTAGCTGTGGGGTTGATTGGGGGTTGGATGATCTAGAATAAGTTTGGTTTGGATGACTTGACTGTGCTCCCTGGATCTCAAGGCAAAGACAGGGATGAGGGGAGAAAGACCTCTTGAGAACTCAGTTCAGGTTTAGAACACATTTCCTCTGGACTCAGTTGGTCAAAGCAAATTTCAAGACCAGCTCAGATTCAAGGTGGGGAGGAATAAACTTTACCCCTTTATAGGGAGGCTGAAAGGTCAAATTACAGAGGGTTTGGATATAGGGGGAGTGGAGAATTTGGGCTATTTTGCAACTGATATACCATAGTTTTTATCCTCATGCCTGGCACATGCTGAGCACTGAAGAAATATTTCATCAATTAAAAAGTAAGTCATTAAATTTAGGCTAGAAGGGAAGCTGGGTTCCCAATTGGACATTTGAAATTATGAGCATTCATGGGCAGAAAGAAAAAGAAAAACAGGATTCCTGGGGTATCTAAGACCTTCTCAGTGATTTAACTTTTTCCAGTTATAGCTCAGAAGCTTTTTTACCACTTGCAAAGGAGAATGAAAAACCACTTCATCTTCTCTGGCCCAGGTTCCTTCTTTTACTCCTCATTTTGGTCAGGGTCCAGAAGACTTCCTCGTGTTCGAATTCTGAGGTAACAAGGTTTAGTAGCTATGGCAGTTACCACAGATGGTAAACTGACTCTCAGAGTAAAAGGCTGATTTATGCTGATTTCCCTTCACCGTGGCTGATTTCAGACTGCCAACCTCAAGTCACTGAATGCAGAGTTGGGAAAAGGTACACACTTGTGGCTCATGAGAGTCTGTAGAGTCAAATCTAGTCTACCACTGATATGCCTCTGTCACTTGGGGCTCAGCAACACCTTGCCTGCTTTATTTGCAGGTCTTCTGGAACCACCAGAGTTCACGATCTGCTGTGGTTCGTTGCCCTGCCATTTAAGTTGTTCCTTTCATTCATTCACTTAACAGACAACTATTGAGCAACTCCTATAGACTATTATGTTAGGTTCTAGGGATAAAATGGTGAACAACACAAACATGGTCTCCATGGTCCTGGAGCACCCATTCCCCTAACAGAAACAATACTTCCAGATCCTCTCAAGGGAATTTTCTACCCTTGATATTTTGCTCAGTCATGCCCTGAGAGGGTGTTAGTGTGGTTCACCTCAGCCTAGAGGAAGATCCCAAATTTCCCTCACTCAGACACAACTGTCATTTAGCACAGTCTTTCTGGACTACTTCTTCCTGGGTTGGAACCAAATATTAAATTATAGCTCAACTATATAATTCAATTTTGATAACATTGCTTCATTGCAGTCTGAAAATTAAGAGGTTATTTTAGAACCAAAGAGAACCAGAAGAAATCAGAATGCACTTAATGGTTACTATATCACATATTATTCAACATTATGTAATCAATACATAGCACTCTGTATAAATAAACCATTTAGATACTCACACATCTGAAGGAGAAAGAGGGCACCATTCCCAGAAGTTCTTTCCTTCCATTTGTTAAACCATAGTTCACACCTTTGGGGAATCAAATATTCACGTAAAGCCAAATACTAAGTCTTGTGTTATCTTTTCTCTTCCTTTCTTTTCAGATGCACATAGTTCTCTTTTGGTATACCATTAACCATGGACATCTGTTTTTCATTTTATTATGTTACTGACACACAGTGTCTTATTTTTCTTCCAAGGGAGGGGAAGGAGGGTTGGGTTGGTGGCGGTAATCAATATATAAAGTATAACAGCTATTGCAAAATATATGTGTATTTTTAGATGATTGACTGAAGTTCCTAACACAAATTATGCCTTAGTGAACAAAAGAAAAAAATTGTGATTTATTTACTGTGTCTAGGACCCAAACATAAAGCTTAGCATGATCAGTCATCTACAGCACTCATGGCTTTAATATTAATTGCACTTGGAAAAGCAGCAGAAATAATAAACTTTGGATGAGACAGAGCAGCCAGGAAGTGTATTTTCAGAATACCAAGCTGCTTGCTACCCTTGATGCATGTAGGGAGAAGGAGTTGAGAAATAGTAAGTCACCCCAGGAACAGAATGCACCCCATTCACCAGCCAAAGTCACAAAAGTCAGGAATCCTGGAAAAGAGGAAAAAGAGACTACTGCTGGGGCAATTTGGTTTAACAGACTGTTATTTCCTCATGCAAAATACATTGCCTTCTTGCCAATTCTCATGAGCATGCAAGAAAAATAACCACTTGCACAATTACTTTCGGCACCAATGTCATTATGGGCTGTGAATGATGGGTTGTAGTGAAGTCCTGTGGAGCACCCCCCCCGCCCCCCCAGGGATGTAGAGTAGAAAGATCTGTATTCTGCTACATTTCATCAGATCTGGTGTGTGTCTTCAAATCAGCCTGGTGGCCAGACTCTCCACTGGGAAGAGGATTATGGAGAAATGATTGAATGTTTCTATTTGACCTAGAACTGAGGGTTGGAAGTATTAACATTAATTCTTAGTATCAGAATGAATTCCTTTTTGCTCTTCATTTCTATAACACGTTATTCTACTTTCAGTGGAGCATACCTTCCATCCAACCTGAACTGAGAGTCCCTCGGGAGTGGAGACCACCCTGGTTCATCTTAATGTTCTCTCTGTTCTTGATAGGTATAGAGTGAACATCTGTTCAGTTAAAGTCAGAGGGAATTAAGTTATTTTGGAGACTTTGCAGCCCCCCAGCTGATCACACATTTTCTGTTTAAAAAGTCATGGAGCCTTTGGAGGATCTACTACCCTGGCTAGCCCTGGTAGACTTGTGCCTTCTGGGTCTTGGTCTCTCCTTTTGTAAAAGAATAATAACATCTCATCTACTTAACAAAGGTTTTTGTAACATCAAATATGAGAACATGTAGAATTCTGAAGATTCGGGAAAGGACTTTGAGCACCCCTAGTCTTAATTTCCCCTCAAGCAGAAGCCCCTACATCACCTCTACCCAGTGGTCATTTTGCTCCTACTTGGAGGCTGTAATTGACTCCAGGAGCTGGGATGTCTCAAAACCATATAAGTATGTCTACAAACAATATAACTTTCTTTGTTTCTCAATGATTGAACAGAGGTGTCTCTCTTAAGTTGTCATTGTACCTAGTGACAGAAAAATTAATCTAGTCAGTTCCGGGGTTTTTAATTATTTCAGGTTGTAAACTCAACAGTTCAGTCAAATCCATCTCCCTGGTGGAAGGTTTTGATGCCATGAGTATTTACATGGTATCAGGGTACTTGAGAGGCATCTGGTCTTGGAAAATGTGGTATTTTGATGCTCCTGAAATATCTAGTCCTGCCTGGGTCCTGGGCATAGCCTCTTTTCACATTGGTACCCACTACAGTGTCCAAGTCCCCATTTATCTCAAATTATTGACGTGGACCAGAAGTTCTCAAACAGGAGCCATTGACACACTTAAAAATGATTGAAGACCGAATAATTTTGTTTTTGTGGATTATGCTTACTAGTATTTATTATATTGGTTTTTACAAGAGGGGATCTTGAAACATTCATTTAAAAACAAAAAATCACGTTAGTTAAATGACATATTGTTTATGAAAATAACTGTATTTTGCAAAATAAAAAAGTCAGTGAAAATAGCTTTTTTTTTTTTAAGATTTTATTTATTTATTTGACAGACAGAGATCACAAGCAGGCAGAGAGGCAGGCAGAGAGAGAGGGGGAAGCAGGCTCCCCACTGAGCAAAGAGCCTGATGTGGGGCTCGATCCCAGGACCCCGGGACCATGACCTGAGCCGAAGGCAGAGGCTTTAACCCACTGAGCCACCCAGGCGTCCCCAGTGAAAATAGCTTTAAAAAACATTTCTGTAAATCTCTTTAATGCCTGACTTAATAGAAGATAACTGGATTCTCCTCTGTTTCTGCATTCAGTCTGTTGGATTAAAACATAATCTGGCCTCATGAAGATATAGAGTTGGAAAAGAGAGGAATATTTAATAGCTTTTTCAGATAACTGCCCATATTTTTCTTTAATACTATACCAAAACTCAACAAGTGATAGTTTCTTAAATGTTAGTTGCAGTGTGCAATCTAAAACTATAGGAATAAACTTTCCATATTTTGTTACATTAAAATCCATTGGTCTATTTTGCACGCTGACTGGGTCTTCTACCTATGCATGATTTCATAATATTGTGCATTAGTCATTTGGAAAATTGATTCACTGAGTTATGCAGATATTCCAAATGTTGAGAAAAGTCTTGAATACTGGAAAGATATCAAGATCACAGTATTGGATACAAGTTTTCCAGAATTCTAATTTTTGCTTGAAAGCTTGAATTGTATGGGCAACAAATTCTGTCAATTTTTGTGGTTTTTTGGAAATATCAGGCTCAGTTGGTTCATTTTCTAGAAAACACTCAAGTTTGTCAAATATTGAAGTCTGAATAATCATAAATTATCTTTCAGTCTGCTGGGGTAAAAAATGATACTCCATGGAAAAGGCAGCTAGTGCAGCTGCCTTTAGTAGCTAAAGGCAGTAGTTAAGTTCTAGCACAGTAGCCCCTGTGCTAGAACTTAACTCAATCATTATACTTTGAAAGGAAGCAGAAATGCTTTATGTACACTTTCTATTCCATTACACAGACTATTAAAAATATTTATATTCAAGGGACCAGATTTAATAAATTCAACAACACTGTATCATCAAAGACACTCTTTTTTTTTTTAAAGATTTAATTTATTTACTTTAGAGAGAGAAAGAGAGAGCAAGTAGGGGGAGCAGGGAGGGAGAAGGACAAGCAGACTCCCCGCTGAATGGGGATCTTCATGTGGGGCTCCATCCCAGGACCCCTGGGATCATGACCTGAGCCCAGGGTGGACACTTAACTGACTGAGCCACCCAGGGGCCTGCATCAAGGACATTCTTAAGTGAAATTGATGTTTAAACAAAACTTTGAGGGTATGGTGGTGCAGAATACAAAGACACTTAGGACAGTTTGGTGCCCCTACTTTGATTTGTGTTAAGGCAGTTGAACCAGCAGTTCAACTCACTATTGTTTTTTCATCATTAATGCAAATGTCCACATGGTAAAAAAGGCGAACAGTATCTTAGTATTATTATGAAAATAGTTTTAACCTCAGGGATGTCCAGAGAAGGTCTCAGTGACCTCCAGGAATCTGTGGGTCACACTTTGACACCCAAACCCTGAGCACAGAATTTCTTCACTCTACTCTGAGTCTCCTGTAGTTTTTTCCAGCCCTCACGGAGCTGTATTTAAACACTTGGCCTTAAGGGAAGGTGTCAGTTTGTTCCCCATGTTTTGAGGGTGTCACTAGGAATCTGTAAAGTTGCCTCAGTGGAGAGAAATTTGCCTCAGGCCTCTCCTGGTGAAATCTCTGTTTCTTTGGTGCTGTTGCAGGGCAGGGACTCTGTGAAGGTAAGTGGTCAAAAGAGAGTTCTATCTGCTCTCAGATCCCCAGCTTTGTATTTGAGTGGGCTTCTTCTTTTTTTTTTTTTTTAATCAATTTCAGTTTTTTTTGATCGATTTCAGAACTTGGTGGGCACAATATACTCTCAGGGACACTCATCAACATTCTAATATTGAACCGTAGTCTTCCTCCTCATATATTCACCCATTGGTGTAAATCCCATCTTTTGAATGTTCTTTGGACTTACAAAGAACAATTTTATTCTGTTTTTTTACATGATAATCCTTTTGATTTTTTTCAAAAGTGTATCAAAACCTCCCTGTCATTTCTGTTCTACAACAGTGATAAAATGGAACTGAGACAGACCTGGGTTTAAGAGTTTGCATTGTTCAAAAGAAGGGCCATATGCACATCAGTGTTCATAGCAGCAGTGTCCACAGTAGCCACACTGTGGAAAGAGCCAAGATGCCCTTCAACAGACAAATGGATAAAGAAGAGGGGGTCCATATATACAATAGAATATTACTCAGCCATCAGAAAGGATGAATACCCAACTTTTGCATCAGCATGGATGGGACAGGAGGAGATTATGCTGAGTGAAATAAGTCAAGCAGAGAAAGTCAATTATCATATGGTTTCACTTATTTGTGGTGCATAAGGAATAACATGGAGGACATTAGGAGAAGGAAGGGAAAAATGAAAGGGTTAGTCGGAGGGGGAGACAAACCAAGAGACACTATGGACTCTAGGAAACAATCTGAGGGTTTTGGAGAAAGGGGAGTAGGGGGGATGGGTGAGCCTGGTGATGGGTATTAAGGAGGGCATGGATTGCATGGAGCACTGGGTGTTATAGGCAAATGATGAATCATGGAACACTGCATCAGAAACTAATGACGTACTGTATGGTGACTAACATAAAAGAAAAAGGGTTTGCACTGTCACTTATGTAGTGTGACCTTGGGCAAGTCCCTTCATTTCTTTGATTTCAGGTTCATCATCTGTAAAATGGGAGTAATAATTCAAATTTTATCAGGTGCTGTGGGGATTTAATGAGATAAGTGTCCAAGGAATCAAGCCAGTGCTGGTGCATAGTAGGCATGCCATAATAGTTATTTCTCTCCACTTTTTGGAAAATGTAATAACTGGAATAAGATATAGACATGTTTTGAAAATGTAATAATATGAAGGTATTATTAATCATAATGGCACCACAAAATAGTAATCTTACTAAGAGTCATTGCTGTACTCCCACCTTGGTTTTTAAAATCTATAAATTTGATCCTAAGAACTAGCAGTTGTAGCTGCAAAACAGTGAACTCTTATGATATCTATAACAGTAACTGTCAGTTTGGGGCTCTTTTTTCTTTCTTTTTTGGATGAGAGAATAAGGGGTTGTAGAAATAAATGTTCAAGGCTCTGAGATTGAAAACTTAATATCGACTCATAAAGTAGGGGTTTCCATAAGCAAAAGCAAGACGGATGCCTCATATTTCACAGAAGGCATTAAAGTTAAGGGGCAGACGTGGGACAGAATCCCTTATTGTATTACCAAAAAGAATAAAATGGATCCAATGGCTTTCTGTTTTTCTAACAAGCAATGGACCAGTGACAAAAAAGCTTGGATTACAAGGGTATATAGAACAGTGATTTAATTATTAAGCTCTTGTAAACTTGAAGTTCATAAAAATGAAGTTGAGAGATGTGGAAAGGTATCACATGAAGTCCTAGGAGATGTGAAATCATTAATTTCTTCCAGGCCCAGTCTAGCCAGTAATAAGGTGGTGATTGGCAAAGGCCTCTCACAGTTTTATGAATTCCAGGAGACCTCATTTATCTGGAATTATGTTTCACAGAAAGATATATTTTTTAAAATCCAGTAATTCAATTAGGCCTCTCCTGGAAGTAAAACTCTTTTTTATTTTAAAATAGTGGCTTAAAATGCAGGGTTCATGAATCAGTTCTAGGGGCCTACCTACCTAAAATTCTATGGAAGATTCTGTGGGGTTTCCTCACATGCATTATTCCAAAGAGAGAATCCATATTTTTTAGACATTTTTCAAAATAGACTATACTCTAACCCTAAGCACTACTGTTTTAAACAATTTTTGAAGTAAATTTTCTGGAAGTGATCTAACTTCTTTATTTTATTTGCTACCTATTGGGAAAATGGCCCATTTAGGGATATTATTTTCCTATGAATTTGTCCTAGACTCCTATGATTTTGAAACCTTGTGTGTTTCCTTTTTACAGTATTTCTGTCTTTTCCTTCCCTGATGCAGTTACCTTTTGCCTTGTTACCAGCAAGTTAACTTATAGCAATTTCACCCTGCATACTGTAAAGTGCCTGGGAAATGAGATAACAGAGCCTGTTAGGATAATAGTAAAGGGTCTTTTAGTGAGACTCTATCCTATGAGTAAGCGTGCAGGTGTTAGTGCACAGACATGAGGACAAGAGTATTGAGCACAGACACATGATGCTTCCCAAGCTTGGACTTGCACCGGGCATACTCTTAACTTCCACCTACCTTCCTTGGGCCACAGCAAATCACACAGGCAAAGAGAACAACTGGGAAGGGAAGTAGGTATATTCCTCCCAAAGACAGCGAGTGAATATTTGCTGAACGATTACTTACTTGACCACAATCTGCTTCTTTTTATAACTGAATTCATATTTTTAAAAAGAAAAATAACTACAGATCACCTTACTATGCTTTCTTTAAAGGCAGATTGAGTATTCTGGTGAGCTTCAGAAACTTCCTGAAGCAAGGATCCTTTGTTGTTGTTCATCCTGAGAGTGTAGGTAATGGACCAAAACAGAACAAAACAAAACAAAGCAAAAAAAAAAAAACAAAAACAAAAACCAACAATTAAAAAAAAAACCCACTCAGTTTAATAACTGAAGGAAAAAATATTGCCAATGTTCCCTCAGCCGTGAAATTTCAAATCCAATTCTGAATCACAGTTTATGGATATTGTTGTTCCAGTAGCTTTTTGAGCTCCCACGATGCAGTAATCCCACAAGGGGCAGTTTGTTTGTTTGTTGTTTCAGATAATACCATCTGCTCTTAGCAATGTCTGTCTGAAGTCCCCTTCTTTTCCATTATGACAAGGTCTTTGTGTAAGCAGAGAAATTTCGCCTTCCTAACTTATTCATTGCTAGGGAAAAGGCTGCAGCCTTGGTGAGAATCACCAGGGAGCTGCATTACCAGTCCTCCTCATTGCCTTCAGGATAGCTCTCATTCACTCTTCCCAAAGATCAACGAGAGTCACTTCCCTTAATTTAGAACATCTCAAAGGAGAAATGCTGATGTTTGTGTGTACTTCCCAGCTTTTTGTTCTTTCTGGATGTAATCTTCTCTGTTAAGATGAGGACAATATGACCTATGCCTTTAAGATTTAGTGAACAGCAAGCCAAGGCAGGTTGAGAAAGAGCAGAGGGCTTGGCCTCCATTGGCCCAAGTTTGAATTCTGGTAGCTATTAATGAGCTCTGTGTCCTCGGGAAAGTGACCCAACTTCTCTGAGCCAAGTCTCATTATCTCTAAAGAGAGTGTGCTAATACCTTGCTCACAGTGTTGTTGTGAGTTTTAACACAAATTAGACCTTAGGCACCAACAAAATGGAGGATATTTATCAGTGTACGTGAGTAGGAGAAACTAAAGAATTTTGATTCTAGAGAGCATAAAATCCAAGGAAAAATCACCAAATAAAATGAAGAACACCCTTTGATTCTAATATTCGATGGCATCTGTACAAAATTAGATAGCAGCAGAGAAGAGTGAGTTTCCAAACACCCAGATATTACAACCATTGTTCACAGTCACTGATTTTTTACCTTTAAGTCTTAAAAGTTTCAAACAAGGTAATGCAGACAACATAGTATTCCTTCTACTGATGTTAGATGGGAGGGCTGGGAGATGGAGGAGTAGAATAACAAAGAAGGACAAATTTGCTAGTGTTTTCAAGTGTCCAGATACTAGCTTTTTTTTTTTTTTTAAAGATTTTATTTACGTATTTGACAGACAGAGATCACAGGGAGGCAGAGAGGCAGGCAGAGAGAGAGGAAGGGAAGCAGGCTCCCTGCTGAGCAGAGAGCTGATGCGGGGCTCGATCCCAGGACTATGTGGGGCTCGAGGATCATGTGAGGATCATGTGGGGCTCGAGGATCATGTGGGGCTCGAGGATCATGTGGGGCTCGAGGATCATGTGGGGCTCGATCCCAGGACCCTGGGATCATGACCTGAGCCGAAGGCAGAGGTTTAACCCACTGAGCCACCCAGGCACCCCCAGATACTAGCTTTTAATGGAGAGACTATGTTTAACATTGTTATACAAAGATGACATCATTTGCATGATTTCATCAAACTTTGTCATGCAGACGATGTCATCTTTGTATAACAATGTAGAAATAAACTGTAAACAAAACACTAACTGTATTCTTGTTTAACAAAGTACTTTTTGTCTAAAATAGAGAATTTGTTAATAATAGTAGTATTGATTTAAGGCTTGTAATGCATGATGCAAAAATGCCTCATCCGAATTATTTCATAGACCTGCATTTGAGGACAAAGGCTAGACTTCAATTAAAAATAGAGACATTGAACATTAAAGTTTTTTGAATGCTGACACAGTCACTTCCTAAAAGCAAAAATCATTTACTTGACGTAGCTGCCCTAGATAGGAAAGAATACCACGAAATAGCCAAATGCAATAAGTAGAAATGGAACTACACATACAGCTCACCATCAAGACAACAAGGAAAGGGCACTGGTCATCATCTCCCACTTGGTGTCACGAAGATATTTTTATTTATAATTTACTATGTTTTACTTATATTTTGTAGGTATATTTAAAAGGACATCTTGAAATATCAAAGGAAACTTTAGAGAACACTGAAACTAACAAAAATAGGCGGGGGAAGTTGAAAGGAGAGCAACACTTGATTGATGGTTAAATTACACAATGCTGTCACATCCCTGGCAACCGAAGGACATTTCTCCTTTGTGTCCAGAAACCTCTGCAGTGCTCGCCATAATAAATTCGTAAGTGGACTGTGTAGCTGCAGGTTTTCACTAGGGGGCAGCCTCTCACTGAAATGTGAGCGCATCCTGTCTGCATCATCTGATTTCAATAAGAAACTGGCCCAGGGAGGCACACATTCTCGGCCCAGCTTTTAAAGGAAAATTTATGCATCTATAAAACGTTGAATCAGCATAGTCGCTAAGTGGTGAGTAAAAGGAAGGAAAAAAGCCTTGCGTAACATTAAAAGCCCGGCATCACTAGATGGTCAGCCACACAAACGTTGTGTGCTCTGAACACAAAGCCTTTGCTGTGTGTATGCTGGTTCCCCGGGAGCGTCGGCTACCGTCAAGATTTTTTGAGTCATAGTTTAGCCTCTTTTATACACACAAACACTGAATTAAAAGCCACTGTGCAAGTAAACGTTGTACAGTTGGGAAGGGATTAAAAGAATTGATTAACTCCTTAGGCTCTTTAATCCTACATTTAAACTGAGCAGAACGCTGTGGCTGGGCTGTTCCTCTGCAGCTCTGTGACTTCTGCGTGACCCTATCTATCCACGTATTGTTTTTCCTCTTTGCCATTCTTTCTCTTGCTTTTTATATTCCTCAAGTGATCTCACCTAACAAAGTCAACAGCCCCAGCCCCGAGGAGAGTCGTGACTGTGTTTTTTTAACCGGGCTCTGAATGGTCTCCAAGCAGGAGGCAGAGGCAATATTTGAAATGCAATACTGCCTGTTCTCCTGCGAGCCAGCCAGGCTGTCGAGTCCTATTGGGTCTGTGATTGTAACCGAGAGCTCCGACATCCCAGAGCAACTGGTGTGACCTTGTGTGGTCTGGGAACCGAGGTAGAGCCCAGGGTGGCTGGGCACACTGTCACCTGGGACCCATCTGTGACTTAAGGTGGCCATAGGGATGCATGTGGAGACTTGGAGCTACTCCCAGCAGCCTGCAGTGTGAACGGAGCTTTGAAAAGAGGAAAGAAAGGAAACCCACTGGACTAGAGGTGGGTGCCCATGGAAACTCAGGCCCCCTAAATCAGTAATTCCTCAGTAAGGCAGAGGTCAGAACTTGTGACAATAGCCCACACCATGCTGGGTGTGGGCTCCCTGGCCAGAGTGGAGTTTGAATCCTGGCTTGGCCTACTGCTTGCTGGCTACATGACTTTGGGAAGGCTACTTACCGTTTTCGGGCCTTGGCTTCCTCTTCCATGAAATGAGTGCTTTGCATAGCACCTGGCACATAAGAGCTCAGTGAAAGTTAGCTATTATTATTACTATTACTATTATTATTATTATTGCTACTATTTTTATTAAGGATGCAGAGAGGAGGGAAGAGGGCTTCAAGTAAAGTCTTGGTTTCCTCATCTATGAAAGGAGGGAATAGCAGAACGCCCTTTATAGAGAGGTGTTGTAAGATTTAAATGGACTATATGCAAAGTGCTTAGAACAAACTTGGCCAATAGTAAGTGCTCAATAAATTATTGTTATTAGAGACATAAATAGCAATAGTACTACTCCCTACTCATAGGAGCTAAAGAGGTGTTGTGAGAAATGAATGTGTTCACCGCACCATAGTCAGCCACGGTGCTCAACAAATGTCAAGTCATTTTCCTAGCTTGAGAAATCTGTTGCTTAGGTTGCTTAGTATCCACGTGTGTACTGACTCCATAGGGAAATTTCAACAACTGGGAACTAGAGTTTACATATGATCACTTCCATAAAGCGGTGGGCTATTTTGTGTCTTTGAGCTCCTTTGATAATCTAAAGTTACCTATGGAATATCTGTGGAATCTTACCCCCGACAAAAGCATATGCTTGCATGCAATTTTGCACACACATTTAGGGGTTTTTGTCTTGAAGCCCATCCATGGATTTTGTAGAAAGCCAAGGGCCTGGGGCTAATAATTCCTGCAGCATAGGAAAGAACATAACTAGGGGCGCCTGGGTGGCTCAATCAGTTAAGCATGCGACTCTTGGTTTTGGCTTAGGTCATGATCTCAGGGTCCTGAGATGGAGCCTGGGTCAGGCTCTGTGCTTAGTGGGAGTCTGCTTGAGATTCTCTCTCCCTCCCTCTCTGCCCCTCTCCCTGCTTGCTCTCTTTCTCTCTCCCTCAAATAAATAATTAAAAGGAAAGAGATAACTAGCAGGGATCATTTTTAAATTGGGATGATTCTTAATACAGATTTCATTGGTAAGAATAAGGTTAGGAAAATGTCCCCCCAAATCAGCACAGGTCCTTAACTGGTGGTTCCCAAACTGTTGGTGGTAGAAGCATAGTAACCTGGGATACTTAATAAAATTAAGATTCTTGAGCTATTCTACCAGCTTAGTTTAGTAGGTCTTGGGGGTGGTATAGTCCAGAAAACTGAATTTTAACATGCATTCAGTTGATTTTGATGTAGGAGACCCTTAAAATATACTTTGAAAACTATTTCCTTAGGTCTGGGAGAACTTGTATTGGGTTCTAGTAAAGTAGAATTATTAAAAAAAATTTTTAAAAAAGGCCATTTACCAAACTAAGCATCCCAGCCAGCTTAGTTTTACCTGAAGAAAAGGAATAAAACTGCAGCTCTGTAAGGGACTAGTAGGAGGGCTGGGTTTTGCTTGAGAGACACAAATTCTACTACCAAAAAATTAGATGACAGGAAGCATTTTGATCATTTTAATCACATTCTTTTTTTTTTTAAATTTTATCTATTATTTGACAGAGAGCGCGAGCACAAGCAGGGGGAGGGGCAGGAAGAGGGAGAGGGAGAAGCAGGCTCCCCACTGAATAGGGAGCCTGACACTGGGCTCAATCCCAGGACACTGGGACCATGACCTGAGCCAAAGGCAGACACCTAACTGACAGAGCCACCCAGGCTCCCATTTCAACCCCATTCTAACATGGTTGTCTACCTTAGCTCCAATGGAGTCAACCCGTACTGTGTTACTTTGTATTTTGGACATGAACTTATTTATCTCCCAAATCATATTATCTGATTATGATTGCTTTTCTCAACCAGGTGGCTAAACTTAAGGTCAGGAACTATATTTGATTATTTACCTGTATTCCTTAACCCTGATATCTGGTAGAGTGCTCAGTAGATACAGTTTTTTTTTTTTTTCAGTAGATACAGTTTTATAGGTTCAACAACTGCCTAATTAGCTTATAATATAATATGCTTGAAAGACAATGCTGTAGACCCCAGTGGTCTTCATGACTGTAACGAACATGCTTCTAGCCATGGCAACATAGAAGGGCTTTGTGGTAAAGTGAACTCAAATTCATTTTGATCAGCTCTTTTCCTAGACATAAAAGGAGAGAATCAGAATAAAGCCTTTTAGCCTGCGTTTCTCTTTGGCCAATCTAATACTGTTAGGGAACATGTTCTTCATATGGACTTCGCTGCAGTGGGCTTACATTACCTGGTGTACTCCTGCTTTCTTAGATGTCCCCAAGGGAAGGAGTGGTGCTATTTCTTCCTTCCCTCTTGTTATACTAATTAGTTGTTAATGGCAAATCCTAGACAGAACAAGAGTTAAGTAAATGCTGTCTTCTGACCCTATGAGGCAGGTGGGGGACAGTAGCCTCCATGATTGTTACAGAAACCCAGAGAGTACCAGCTAACTCAAAACCATCAGACTCCAAAAAATCAGGTTTTCAGGGATCCAGAGCTGAGAATAACTATTCACCTCAATAACCCCAGGGTTTGTGTCTCTGAATACAGTTGAGGTAGTGGATATTATTTATACATGAAACTGTTATTTATTTTTTTTTTAAGATTTTATTTATTTATTTGTCAGAGAGAGATGGAGAGAGAGCGAACGAGCACAGGCAGACAGAGTGGCAGGCAGAGGCAGAGGGAGAAGCAGGTTCCCTGCCGAGCAAGGAGCCCGATGTGGGACCCGATCCCAGGACGCTGGGATCATGACCCGAGCCAAAGGCAGCTGCTTAACCAACTGAGCCACCCAGGCGTCCCTGAAACTGTTATTTTAAAATAATGAGAAGAATATTTGTGCAAAGGAATTTTCAGGAGTATTGTACCAGGCCATGCTTGGAATTCCCGTAAGCCTAATTACTTTTGAGCCTCAAATTAAATCCTTTGTTCCTACCTGAATGCAATTGCCTAAGGACTTTAAAATTTTTATGGCTTGTTTGTCTTGTTTTTTGTTTTTTGTTTTTTTTTTGGTGGTGGCTATTTTTAAAATGGGCTTTAAAATGCCTGGAGTCTTAGGAATACAGGAAGGCACAGTAACATAAGCTACTATTTTAAGCAAATACATGGTAACATATGGAAAGCTTAAAAATGAACCTTGGTGCTACCTGGCAGTGCATAGCCTGTGTTTCATTAAACCCCAAACATCTGAAAAGCAATTTTTGGCATTCATCATCTCTAACTCCCAGAAGAATCTGCCTTCCTAGAGAAAGGCACTTAGAAGTATCACTTCGAAGTGACAGACAACACCATCCTCGTGCCTATGGGATCTGCTATGAGTGTTCAGCATCTGGAAAGGGAGGGATGGGAAGATGCAAGTAATGAAGAAACTGAAGCCATTTGAAAAATGAGCAGAGACCAGGTGAGATACTTTTCTGCCAAGAATGAAAGAATCCTTGAAAATGTGGTTCTGCATCAGTAATAATCCCAAGGGAATCCACTGTGTTTTTAAACAAAAGAATATAAGTAAAATCTGACACAGATAACACATAATCCTACAAGCCTCCCCAGATAGTCACTCTCTTTGTTAAAAATGACACCAATAAGGGGCACCTGGGTGGCTCAGTGGGTTAAAGCCTCTGCCTTTAGCTCGGGTCATGATCCCAGGGTCCTGGGATTAAGCCCCCCATCGGGCTCTCTGCTCAGCGGGGAGCCTGCTTCCCTTCCTCTCTCTGCCTGCCTCTCTGCCTGCTTGTGATCTCTGTCTGTCAAATAAATGAATAAAAGTCTTTAAAAAAATGACACCAATGAGCCAGTAAAGATGCTTAGAGCAGGTTTACTGAGCTAAAGGGAAGTGGGCCATGGTTGCACAGCTCTTGTCTGAAGAGGTCAGTTGTGGTAGTAAGGAGGGGTGCAGCCTCAGACATTTGTCTCTGTAGGGGTCAAATTATCAGTGTTCAAAACAATCAGCAGGAGGAACTATCTGTGGTTCCACCAAAGCTTGTGATCTTTCTGAAATGGGTAAAAATCAATGGGCTATATACATATCTTTCCAGTTGTGGGTAGGTGACTATTCAATCAGTCAATCTCTTTCGAGGAAATAGAAGGCACCCCCCACCAGGGAAAGGATTACAAGTCTGGGGAGAGCTGGAAGCATGGGGAAGTGGGGTTGTCCTGGAAGCCTGAGAGGGGCAGGGGCAGGGGAAATAGAGAGCAGTCCCTCAGCCTTATGACCTTGGCTGGTGACTCCCTGGGGCAAGGCAGCTGATGATGCTTCAATCCCAGGCAGCTTCCTAGGACACAGAGCAAGGCAGAGTTGGGCAGGAAATGGATGAAGAACAACAAGGAACAAACTAAGCAATGCAACCGTGCTTTGGGCACAAGAGACCATGCTAGAAGAGCACAGTATCTATTTGCTATTATAAACCCAAACTTATAACAAATCAGATATCCCTCCCTTCTCCATTAATCCTCATCATACATCCTCACTAGAAAGTCTGCTGAAGAATCTTAAAGCATGCAGGGTAGTATTTTATTTTGTCCAGTTGTTTTACCCTCTTCTACCACTTGAGTAGAGCAGAGAATCCATGAACTTATATGTAGACTTTCCAGTCTACCTTTTGGTTTTCTTTGAGATGAATTCACCGGTAACCAAGACTGCAAGGCCCTACATTATGGCCTTAGTTAGGCATCTAGCATGTTCCCCATGACTGCAGTTAATGATGCTGTTAAGATCTCACAGCCAAAGCTTACTGACTAGTTCCCTATGTTAGTATCTCAAAGAGGATTATCATCTGGGACTTCCTGTAGGAAATAGGAACTGAGATTTCAAGGCTGTTGTGGAGGTAGATAGCTGACTGGTGAGAGGAGGAATGGGAGATCCACTAACTGTTCAACAAACATTTATGAGCTTCTGCTCAATGCTGGACAATTTGCTAAGTCCAAGGAGCACAAAGATATAAGATGTGGGGAACAGGCAAGTACTTCAAGGTTTTGCAATTTAGTGTGATAAATGTTTTAAGAGGGAGATGAACAAAGCCTTATGATACCATGAAGTACAACATGGGGGGAATCAAAGAAGGGTTCACAGAAGAGATAAGTGAACTGGGTCATGAAGAAAGAATAGGCATTTGCTGAGGATATGACCTGGGTAAAGATATGTTTTGGGCCAGTGTGACTATGACTAGTCAGGATAGGGGACTAGAAGAGGAAGTCAGAGATTAAATATTTTGCACCCATTGGAAAAGCCTTCCATAACTGTCATGTTTTGGAGTTTCTTTAACACTTAATTGAAACATTATATGTGATGCAGTTTTGACATTAACTTCCAATCTCTCCTCATTCAGAAAATATACATCTTTCATCTTCTTTGGTCATTCTATTCCACTGTTCTTCCCTGCTCTGTGCCAGTTTGCATAAGAATTTAGTATTAATTTTGTAGACAGTTGGTAATTGCTCAATATTTAGAGTTGGATCTTACTTAGCCTTCATGCATCATCTGTCCCTTGCTCAGGCTATCACTGTCACTAATTTACTATTGCACAGATTCAAGCAAAGCTAGAACTGAAGAAGCTTGGCTTAACTTCAGAATATTCTGTGCAACATGTAAGCTGCTATTGCCCAGGAAAAGTTAGTGTCTATGTGTTTCACTTTCCTCTCTCTATTTATGCTTTGCTTTGTCAGTAAGGACAGGCTGAGGGAAGAGGGAAGAAATATAAGCAGCTCTTAATTGTGATGGAAAAGAGAACAGCTTTCAGACTATTTCAAACCTGAAAGTAGAAGACAATATTTCTGCTATTTTGAGAAGTGGCCATCCTTTCACTTTAACAAGCTCTCGTGACGTACATGGCCTAAAACTTTCTTAGACCTTTTCATGCTCTTATGACAGGTTATGACAAGAATAACTTTACACTACATTTGTTTTTTATTTCATAGCAAGCAAATACGAGAGGATCCTGAAATACCCACTTAATAATTGCCTTTATATATTCATTTTACTGTCATCATGGCCTAGCCATTAGTGGCAAAGAAAAAATTGTAAACCGTGGCTAGGAAAGGTGGCCAATCTTAATTGACTCTAGGTTTTTATGATGAATGGATAAATTAAGGTGATCCTCAAATTATCACTAGTGGGAGTCATGAAATGGGGTCATGAATATTTCAGGGCAAGAACGACATTTTTAAAAACACAGCTCGTTGGAAAAGTATGAAACAATATTCCTCAATACAGGAAAATCAACTCCATTCTCTAAAGAGTGTTGACTCCAATCTCAAGCTAGAAAGCAATTTCTTATGGATTTTTGTTATACTGTCAGATCTGGGTAGGAGTCTAAACAGTTTTCATTGTGTCATGAGCATGGGTATAATTATGCCACAGCATCCCATTTCCTAATATCCAATCAAAGATCAGATACCATGATAGCGGGATTAGCCAGATCCTCCAGATCCTTCCTGTTGCCTCAGTTACTCATGTATATGGGACAGAAACTCCCCAGAACATCGCCATTTCTAAGAATAAGTTTCAATCATGCTATTTTAGGGAGATAATGAAGATGAATATATAATCATTCCTATTTCTTTACCATGTTAGGATTTTACTTAATCATATGTGTTCCGTAAAAAGATTGCTGACTATGACTGGGAAGGTGGTCAGTTTTGGTTGACTCTAAATTTCTGTTATGAATGGATTTGAAAAGCTTTGAGGCCTATAAAATTTTAAAAATACAATCTATGTGAACACAATGATTTTATTTTAATCCTCAAGTGATACTGGGAATGAGACTTGGCCGTTATTTTTATCCCCATTTTATAGATAAGGAAAATGAATCCCATAGGGAATAGGTGACTTGGCCAAGGTTGCACAAGAGAACGGTGCAACAGGAACTTGAATTTTATTCCTTTGACTCCAAAACCCTCCTATTCTTCCCCCCTTAAATTCATTGTAAAAATGGCATTCCTGATCCACTAGAAAAAGGGCATGAATGCTGACCTGTTTTTCCAGAGGTGATGTGTTTATGAGGACCCATGCTCTCCTGGGGCTCCTTGTGACCAGCAGTTCACAACAATGAGGAAACCTGAGTCTATTAGATTGCAGGCTGGAGTAAAGAAACAGAAGTTTGGTGCAAAAATCATGCCGGAGAAAGTTTATCAATTCAACACTTCGTGAGCATGTGTTGTGTGCCAGGACAACTGCCAGGAGATATTTCTGGCACAATTTCTGCTCTTGAGAATCTCACAGTTTGGAGGGGGAGATAATTAGAAGACAGTGTAACAAATGCAGTGTGCAAAGGGTGTTGTGGGAACCTACAGTTAAATCTATACTCCAGTTGGAACTAAAGAATAAGATTAGGGGAGGGAAATGCTCTCTCCAGAGAGGGTCAATCTAAGCAGAACCTTGAAGAAGTAGGAGTTAGGCAAGCAAAGAAGGAAAGAGAAAGAAAGGACATTTCAGGTGCAAAGGTGTGGAGATGGGTGAGAACAAAAAAGGTTCCCGCATCTGCCAGTACATCTCTGATGAGTTTGAGATGCAGAAAGAGACAAGGTTGGAAAGAGACTGGGCCTCGTAACAGAAAGTGTGGAATGCCAGATGAAGGGAGGAGTTTTACTTTATTGTGCAAACAAGGGAAAGGAACTTCAGGTTTGGGTTTTTTTAAATCGAGGTAAAATTCATAAGGCATAAGATTAACAATCTAATTAATTAATTAATTAATTTTAAGATTAACAATTTTAAATTGAACACTACAGTGGCATTTATAATATTGTGCAACTATCACATCTATCTGGTTCCAAAGCATTTCATCACCTAAAAAGGACACTTGTGCTCATGAGGCAGCCACTCTCTGCTCTGCTTCCCCACTAGTCCTTGGCAGCCACTAATCTACTGTTGTCTCTAAGGATTCACCTCTCTGGATAGCTCATTTACGTGGAATCATACAATCTGTGACCTTATGTGCCTGGCTTTTTTCACTCAGTGTAATGGTTCTGATGGTCATCCATGTTGTAGCATGTATCAGCACTTCCTTCCTTCTTGTGGCTGAGTAATATTCCACTGTATGGATATACCAACATGTTTATCCATTCATGACTTCATGGACATTTGCATTATTTCTACCTTTTGGCGAATGTGAATAGTGCTGTGATGAACATTTATGTTGAAGATTTTGTTTGAGTACCTGTTTTTAATTCTTTGAATATAGAATTAAGATTGGATTTGCTAGGCCTTATGGTAATCCTATACTTAATTTTTTGAGAAACTGTCAAACTCTTTTCCACAATGACTGTGCTATTTTACATTCCTGCTAGCGAAGTATGTTAATTCCAATTTTTCTATAGTCATGCTAACACTTATTTCCATTAAAAAAAATTATAACCATTCTAGTGGGCGCAAAGTGGAATCTCATTTTGGTTTTGATTCGCATCTCCCTGATGTTTAGTGATGTTGAGCATATTTTCATGTGCTTGTTGCCCTTCCATATATCTTCTTTGGAAGCATGTCTTTTTAAGTCCTTTACCCATTTTATTTTATTGACTTCCTGTTGTTGAGGTGTAGGAGTTCTTTCTATATTCTGGATGCCAGACTCTTATCAGAGATATAAGTTGCAAATATTTTCTCTCATACTGTGATTATCTTTTCACTCTTTCCACAGTGTTCTTTGAGGCACAAACATTTTAAATTCTGATTAAATCCAATTTATCTTTTTTATTGTAGTTCTTTGTGTTTTGGGTGTCATATCTAATATCCATTGCCAAATCCAGAGATTTTCCTTTATGTTTTCTTCTAAGAATCTTATAGGTTTAGCTCTTACATTTTGGTCTTAGATGCATTTTAAGTTAATTTTTGTGGTTGGAAGTAAGGGTCCAATTTCATTGTTCTGCAAGGGACATCCAGTCCCGCCAGTATCATATGTTGAAGAGATTACTCTTTCTCCACTGAATGAACTTTGTGTCCCTGTTGGAGATCAATTAACCATACACATATGAGTTTATTCTTCCCTCTAAATTCTAGTCCATCAATTGTATGTCTATCCTTATGCCAATACTACACTGTTTTGATCACTGTAATTTTGTAGTAGTTTTGAAAGTGGGAAGTGTGAGTCCTCCAACTTTGTTTTCCTTTTTAGATGATTTGGCTATTGCAAGTCTGTATGGATTTTAGGATCAACATTTCCACATCTGTAAAAAAAAAAATACTGTTGGGATTTTGATAATAATTGCATGGAATGTGTAGATCATTTTTATGAGATACTGCTCTCTTGATTTCCTTTGGTTCTGTCTATGGTGTCCTTAATCTCCTTCAGCATCTTTAAGATGGTTGATACAAAGCCTTTGTCTAGTAAATCTAATGACTGTGTTTCTCAGGGATAGTTTCAATTAATCCCTTTTTTCCCTCTTCTATTAATGAACAATACTTTCTTGTTTCTTAGCATGACTCACAATGTTTTTGTTGAAAGCTGAAGATTTTTAATATTATAATGTGATAACTTTGAAAATCAGATTCTCTCCACTCTTTGGATTTTGTTAATGAGTATTGTTTTGGGTTGTTGCTGTTTGCTTGCTTAGTGGCCTTTCTAAATTATTTTAATAAAACCTGTATTCTTTGTTGTGTGTGGCTGCAGAAATCTGTGTTCTATGTGGCTTAATGGTCATCTAGTATTTTTACAGAATTTCCTTAAATGCCTAGAGGCAAAAAGAAAAATGAAGAACACTCTTTCAAATCTGAAAATTGGCTCTGTGTGGGGATATTTCTTGAACAGTTAGCCAGGCTATTTAGAACTCTGCCTTTTCCTGCTTGCTCAGAGCCTGAAGGTCAGTCATCAGTCAAAGGTAAAAGCTTCAGGTCTTTTCAGGACTTTTCTGAGCATATATCCAGCTCTGGGAATGTGTGTGGTCTTATCAATTCCTTAGTGTATGTAAGAGCTTTTAAAAGACCTCTCCTCCACGTATCACCTTTCCCAACTGGTTTTTCCCCAGGTTTTCTACTTTGTTTGTTGCTTGTCCTGACTGCTATCCCTTGCCCCAGGCTCCATGGCCAATGTTTCTGCTTTTAAATGCTTTTGGCAAATGCCTGGAAAGTCACCCCAGCCCCAAGAATGCTTTAAGTCAACAAAACAAAGACAGGCCCTCGTGCGGGTCCTTTATGGAGCTACCAGAAAAGTGGAAACACACAGCCACAACTTTTTGAGACTAATATCTATATTTCTCCCTTGGGCGCTGGCAACCTACACCAGGAATACATACCACTGTCTTCATGGGTGCTGCTCCGGGATGGAGAATGGTGGATGGACAATCTGAAACATCACAGTGCTCTTACTACAGTGTGGCAGCTTCTGTTATCATTAAGTTTTCCCCTACTGTTGTTAATTTTTGACTAGTTTCCAGAGTTCTGCAAAAGTAAATTGAAAATTTTGCCAGTTTATTAAGTTGCTTTTTTCCCTCATGTATTTTTAGTATTTTTGATTATAATGAATGTATATATATATGCATACATAAAATTGAGCATTTTAACAATTTTTAAGTGTATGGTGATATTAATTACATTCGCATTGTTGTGCAGTCATCACCACCATCTTTTGTGCAACCATCACTGCTATTAATTGATTTTTTTAAAAGATTTTATTTATTTATTTGACAGATAGAGATCACAAGTAGGCAGAGAGGCAGGCAGAGAGAGGGGGAAGCAAGCTCCCTGCTGAGCAGAGAGCTCGATGCAGGGCTCGATCCCAGGACCCTGGGATCATGACCTGAGCCGAAGGCAGAGGCTTAACCCCCTGAGCCACCCAGGTGCCCCTATTAACTGATTTTTTAAAGAAGATTTTGTTTATTTTTTTTTGAGAGAGAGAGAGAGAGTGCAAGCTGGGGGGAGGTAGAGATGGGGGAGATTCTGTGCTGAGCCCAATGCTGGGCTCCATCTCACCATCCTGAGGTCATGATCTTAGCCAAAGCCAATAATCAGACACTTAACTGACTGAGCCCCCCAGGCACCCCTATTAATTTCTTTTATGAATGGATGGAGCCATAGAATTTCATTCTCTGCCACTTTCAGTGAGGTCACTTCTTACTTCAGATTTTTGAGGAGGGAAATAATGTGGCATGAAGTGTGTCAGGAAAGTAAGAGAGTTAGAAGCTAAAATTTTAGTGATGATAAAGTGTTTGTTAAATTATAGGGTACACTGGACTACTTCTTGTGAACTTACAATTATTTCAAGGTAAAAAGTTAAAACATAGAGTGGATAATATATTTCAGGATCTTATGTAAATATTAATTCTGATATTCAAAAGAGAAAAGCCTAAACTCAAAATAGCAGATCAAACCAGTGGCAAAGAAATACAGAAAGAAATAGTACAAATAATTTCCAAAGAAACTCCTGAGTTCATGCTTGCCATGGCACAAAAGAGCACTCAGGAGATAATCACACTGAGTGCTGAATAAATTTGGAAGAGCATTTGGCTTGGTCAAAGGAAAAAAAAAGGCTGAGCTGGAATGGATACTGAAAAAACTCTCAAAGGACCAATTTGATTACCTTTTTCACTTGTCAACCAAGTTTGTATCATGTAAACAAATTATATTTGGGGAAAAAAAATTAGCAAAAACCCAGGAAGAAGAAACTAGAACTTGAAAATAAATTAGGCCAGAAGAAAGAGATCAAAAACTACTCCAGGGTAAAAAAAAAACTCAAACAAACCCTTACTCCTTTATCTCTTAAGTTCATGGACTGAGGTCCTACAAATTAAACTGACAAAAGACAGGAGAAAAGACATACAAAATTTCTTTGATGTTAATGCTTTAATTTTTATGTGTACATGGGGGTCTCACAGAAAAGGAAGTGAAAACCCAAGGACGTGGTGGGGCCCAAGACTTTACATATCATTTTAACAAAAAGTGATAAATCTGTGGAAAAGTGACAACACGAAGAAAGTGTTTGGGGTTCTACGGGTGGTAAATTGTGGGAAAGTGATTACATGAGGGGAAACTAATGGAAGTTAAGGTTACTTATTTATAAGTAAGTCTTATTTATGTAGGTTCAAGTCAGTGCTATCTCTGGGGATAAGAGTTGTCTTTTTCTGGTATTGGAGAGGAGAGGAGACACCTTCACCAAGGAAAATTTATACCCTGCCTTTAGGCATGAAGGGGGAGAGTAGAGAGTTTTTCTGTGTCTGCTCTTTCTCAACTTTAGTTCAAAATAATTCTCACGCTAACATAGAATATTTTGGAATGGAATATCTTGATCCCTTTCAACAGTTTAAGGAAAAAAAAAATTTAACACAAGGAGGTAGATACTCACAAAATCAATAGAAAAACAGAGGATCAGGCTGTAACAGGAGACAAGCAATGACTTCTAGAACACTGCAGACATGACCCTCTCAAGGTGCTGTAATCTCATCACAAAATATAAGATGCATGCTAAGAAAGTCAGGCATGGGAAGCCACAAACACTGCTTTCATGAATGTTTCTGGACAACCCCCAGTGGAATGCAGTGATCAGGTCTAGAACATGGAGTGTGACATCTGCCAACCTTACAGCCTGCCCCCTACACCACTGCCATGAACCTGGAGACTGGATACTAGCATCTCCATGACATTGTTTCCCAAAAGCAGTAAAAAGCACCAAAAGTGTTCCTATTTCATTTCTACTTTCAAAATCTCATGCAAATGCATTTTGTTATCCTTATTCGTATCCAGGACCTTAGCTGGGAGACTGGGTAATGTAATTTTTAGCTTTGCAGCCTCTGCAGTACAGAAAAGCACACTGGAACGACGTGGGAATGAATGTTAAGTGCCAATGGAGAATATTCAGCCTGGGGGAGTTTAGATATTCCTTCGATTTTTATCTGTTCCATTGACTGGCAGTTCTGTCACCCCAAGATCGGAATAAGAAAAAAACCCTTAGAGAACATTTCATCCTAACCCTATACTTTCGTAGATGAGGAAATGGAGACTCCGAAATTTTAAGTGACCTATTCCAGATCCCATAGCTAATAATGGCAAATCTTAATTCCTGGGTCTAGGATCCTTTCCAGACTTTTAATTTATTTATATATATTCACTTTGTTCCAAAGAAAGTTTAAAGTGGCTTATGATATAAAAAACAGAATAAAATTCTTAAAAAATAATGATGTAATAGGAGACATACAGGAAGTGAGGGGGATCATTCCCAGGAACCAGGACTCTAGCACATAGGAATAGATAATTTAGGGTTCTGAAGAGTAAGCAAAGATGCAATCTGTGATTGGACCTAGTTTTTAGGTGCTTGATTAATGAATTTGACCTCAAGTTTGGTTTGCTTAAATGAGTTCCAATTTTACCAGACAAAAAAGATTTTTTGTTGAAAATGCCTTGAAAAGAATAGTGATTTCTTAAAAGCTATTTCTTTAAAACACAGAAAACCGGAAAGGCGGAAGTGATGCTGGAAAAAAAAAGAGAGAGAGAGAGAGAGAGAGACCCTGTAGAAAGTTTAGGTAGCTAAGACAGCAGTGATTTGGTTTGCAGAAGGATTAACAGCACCCCTAAAGGGTTGGAGAGGGGCTGTCAATGTCCCAGTGTAGGTGAGCAGGTCACAGTTGGGGGCTATCTGTGCATGTCACAACTGTCAGCTGGAGGCAGCTGAGATGATTTGGGGAAGAAGAGGACATGCCAAGCAGCAGTTTGATTTCATAATTAATTTAGAAAGTGGTAAATACAATTGCCTGTCAAGAGCCAAAAAACAAAAATAGAAGGAACACTAAGTGTAAGTTATTAGCTTTGTGTTTCTGTAAAATGTATTTGGGAAAGGAATAACTTTTCTCTTCTTACCACCTAGCTCCTTTCTTCCACATTAACAAAAAAAAAATTTTTTTTTTCCAGAATGCAATTTGATGTTCTCTCCAACCTGTTTCTCTAATTGCAATTAAACCCTGAGGGAGTAATCTTTCCAAATGCCAGAAAATAAGTTAGTGCCCAAGGGAATGGCAAAGCTGGAAATGTGATGTGAGTTGTCACCAGACCAGCTTTTTTTGCTTTAGAATAAAAGAAGGGCTGGGACGATGGAATCACCCACAATTCTCAAACAGGAAGCCCTGGTGCTCATTTCCCCCAAGAAAATAATTGTCCTGCAATCTTCGGATCATCTGACAAACTGCTTCCTGGCCTATCGATTTGCTGCCACACTGGAAAAGTAATAAATCAATAACCAGTTTTGTTGAGAAAGCAGGGAAAAGTAGTGTTAGCTTGAGGAACCGCTGAAGACTTTAGAAAAGGAATTAAGTTTTTGAGAGACAAAAGTAATGCATTTGGGAGGAACTGGAAGGACCCGAGAGAAGGCCACATAATAGGAATTTGAGAGAAACTTGCATCTGGTTAGTCCCCTGCCAGTCTCATTTTGCATAGGTTAGTTAAGGCCGGCAGGAAGCTGAGTGCTGGGCTCTGCTGAAGCAGAGTCATGAACCAGGTAAGATGGTCAGGCCTGCGGGCTGGGCAGGAATGACATCAGGGTATCAAGGTAGAAGTCGCGCTGGCATCAGGGAAACCCGGATCTGAACTCCAGCTGGCACCAGCTGAGCTCTTTTGCACACGTTGCTTGAATTCTGAAGTTTTAGTTTCCTCATCTGTGAAACTGGAATAACAGTTTTTCCCGCATTGTAAGGATAAGATATGATATCTCAAAAGCCGTTGTCGGTACACCGTAGTTGATAAATAGTTGCTATTATTGTTAATGAGAAGACTGGGGGTCCGTGGAGAACAGATTAGGAAGGAAGAGTATCAGGAAGCTGGTTTAGAATTTTTTGAGTCGATAGAGCAGTTTCTACATTACAGAGAGACGAGCAAGTTAAGAAAAGCCCATGATAAGAAGCTGGAGTCTTTGAAAGGAATTTGATGCTACGTCACTGAAGGAAAGTCAATGATTTATTTGAGGAAAATGGTAGCCAATTTATCAGTAGAAATCTACTTGACATTTGTGGGAAATGGGAGAAAAGTCAGGTCAAAATATAAAAATGCGGAAACCATTAACTGGATGGAAACAGAATGCTTGGTGATATGTGAGGGAGGGGACAGTGTGAATAAGTGGTCTTGAGATAATTGGAGAAAGATGGGTAACAAATGGTGTATTTAGGCTAGAGTTCAGTGAATTCTATCGTTCTTTGTGAGGGGAAATACCCTTAGAAATGACATCCAATTTTTTTCTATGCAAGTATTCTCTTTGAAATCTCTGCCAGCATAACATCCATAATCATAAATTTTTTTTTTAAATAATAAAAATAGAAAAAAGTCCCTGATCAGGGTGTTAACAATCAGTTTCCCAGTGGAACTGGGGAAGTTGAAATGGTAGGTCAGATAAGATATTAAAAATTTCAATTATCTACCTGTCAGTTGTCAGGCTGCCTAATTCAGGATGAAATGCAGAGATGAGGTTTTAGGATGAGGCAAATGATGAATTCTAGCAAAGTAGAATAACCCCACGTGGCATAGAGTGTTTGTGGAATGAGCACTAACTGGTTTAGTCCAGTATTCATGAGTGAGCTCTTGGATAATCGTAGTACAATCAAGTCTGACATTTTATGGGAGGGGGCAGGGGGAACCAGGTGTAAAGCCAAGAACAAACATTTAGATAAAGTTCAAACACTGATGAGAAAAACTTGGCCAAAATGAATTTTAAAATAATGTTTTAAAAAACCTGAAGGCTAACTAAAAACATTACTATAAACATGTGAAACTGTTTGCCACAGATAAATCAAAATGTCCAGGTATTAGGAGTGAACTAGAAATTAAGTGACTAAATCTAGAAGCACATTGAAACATTTTTTTGAAATTAGTAATAGCAAGATTGTTTTAAATACATCAGATCAGCAAACTATGTATGGAGAAGTTACACATGTGGATGAAAAGGAAATACTTTAATCCAATTAATTCATTTATTCTTCTTTTTTCCTGAATAGAAATGTGAACAGCATCTAAAAAGAAAAAAAAGAACAATTAGTTTAGAAAAAGACAGATTTTTCTCCCTTTGTGGTCTGACTTTTTATTACCTGGAAAAAATAGAAACATTGCAAATTTTAAATGAAACCCAGTTTTAAGGAATACTGCTTGAAAAGTTCTGCAGCATTTTTTAATTTCAAAAATCTTATGGAAAGATGTTAAGGCTTAATTCATTTCCAAAGTAAATTTCGAAGTAGATAATTGAGAGCTACTAAGGAAAAAGTCAGGGTGCAGCAGGATTATTGGGAGTGGCTGGTCCCCACCCAAAGCCTTTGAATGGACTTCATGTATGGCTGTTCCTTAAGATATATTATCAGCTGTTAATTGAGCTGGGAGATGGCCCATGTGACTCTAAATGCCTTGGGGAACGGTTGGAACAACCCGTCTCCCACCCCCAAGCCTGGGGAATCTGAGAAGAAAGGCAGGATTCTAAACTCCTAAGAGGCACAGCCTTCTTGAAGAGAAAGACAACAATATTAATATTAAGAAAACTGCCCTTGATTAATCTGCTAGTTGTTTCTAGAACTAGTTTTATTGGATTTTGTTTCAGCCATAAAGTCGTATACTTTCACAGGAAAAAAAAGACCTGGAAAATACAGAAAACCATAAAAAGAAAATAAAAATCAATTATCATCCCACACTCAGAAAAACCTATGATAAAATCTTAAAATACATTTTGCAGACTTTCTGCCATATGTATGTTTTCTGTCCTTTTGTAAATTTCATGTAAAATGAGATAGTACTTTTGGTAGTCGGCATTGTTTTAATTAGAAACGTATGAAATGCAAATCTTTTTATGTCAATAACTATAGATACATTTTATTTTGAATGTTTGGACATTATGTAGTTTAATTTTATACCTTTTTGATATATAGATTATAAGTTACATAATTTAAATAAATATTTCATTTACTTTTTTTTTTAAAGATTTTATTTATTTATTTGACAGACAGAGATCACAAGTAGGCAGAGAAGCAGGCAGAGAGAGAGAGGAGGAAGCAGGCTCCCTTGGGAGCAGAGAGCCCGACTCGGGGCTCGATCCCAGGACTCTGGGATCATGACCCGAGCCAAATGCAGAGGCTTTAACCCACTGAGCCACCGAGGCACCCCTTCGTTTACTTTTAAAATCAGTTGAATACTTGGCTCGCAGTATATATATATATACACACATATATATGTATGTATATATATAAAAATGTATTTATATATATACATACATATATATATAAATACATTTTTTAAAAGATTTTATTTATTCATTTGACAGAGAGAGAGAGGGAACACAAGCAGGGGGAGTAGGAGTGGGAGAAGCAGGCTCCCCGCCGAGCAGAAAGCCTGATGCTGAACTCCATCCCAGGACCCTGGGATCTTGAACTGAGCCGAAGGCAGATGACCAATGACTGAGCCACCCAGGCGCCCCATGCAGTATATTCTTTATGCACATTAGTCCTTATATATTTCTGATCATATTATACTCTCAGACTGTAATATTATACCCTGAAAAGCATCTAGCACCCCAGAGAATGACAGAATCTCTTAACCCACTCTCTGGAATGGATTTTAGACCTCTGGCACTCAATATTTCACTATTAATGCAATGCTAAGCTGAACATCCTTGCTCAATTATTTCTTTTCTTTTTTTTTTTTTTAATTTATTTATTTGACAGAGAGAGAGAGATCACAAGTAGGTAGATAGGCAGGCAGAGAGAGAGAGAGAGAGAGAGAGAGGAGGAAGCATGTTCCTGCTGAGCAGAAAGCCTGATGCGGGGCTCGATCCCAGGACTCTGGGATCATGACCTGAGCCGAAGGCAGAGGCTTAACCCACTGAGCCACCCAGGTGACCCTGCTCAATTATTTCTTAGGATAAATTCCAAGAAGTTGAATTGCCATCCCAGAGGTGATGCTCATTTTTAAGGCTTTTGCTACATACCATTAAACTGACCTCTGGAAAGGTAAGTCAATTTACCTTCATGCCCTGCTTCCCCATACGTTCTCCGTGAGGAGTATCATTATTCTTTACAAAGCTGATAGTTTTAAAAAATGGGATTGCACTCTCATTTGTAGTTCTTCAATTACTAATGAGTTACATATTTTCTTATAGCTATATGTTTTGTCTTTTTTCTCACTTCTTATTTTGAAATTTTTATTTATTTTTCAATTCAATTTATTTAAACTAAAGCAAATGCAATTCACCCATTTCTCCTATTCCCAACTTCCTGCCTCTGGCTAATCTGTTTTCTGCATCTATGAGCTCAGATTCCGTGTATGAGAGAGATCATATGCAATTTGCCTCCTTTGTCTGATTTATTTTGGTTAACATAATGCCCTCAAGGTTATTTCATGTTTTTGCAAATGGCAGGATATCCTTTTTTATGCTTGAATAATAGTCCAGTGTGTGTGTGTGTGCATGTGTGTGTGACATCTTCTTTGTCCATTCATCCACTGATGGACACTGAAGTTGTTTCCATATCTTAGCTATTGTAAATAAGGTTGGAAAGAACATGGGTTGCAGATATCTTTTCAAATTAGTGTTTTCATTTTCTTCAGATAAATACCCAGACATGGAATTGGTGGATCATATGGTAGTTGAATTTATACTTTTTTGAGGAACCTCCGTACTGTTTTCAGTAGTGGCTGCACCAATTTGCATTTCCACCACAAGTGCATGACCTTTTCTCTACATCCTGGCCAACACTTGCTATTTCTAGTCTTTTAATAATAGCCATTTTAACAGGTGTGAGGTGATATCTCATTTTGGTTTTGATTTGCATTTTCCTGATGATGAATGATGTTGAACATTTTTTCATGTACCTGTTGGCCATCTGGATGTCTCTCTGGAAAAATGTCTGTTCAGATCTTCTGCTCATTTTTTAGTTGATTTGTTTGCTTCTTTGTTATTGAGTTGTATGAGTTCTTTATATATTTTGTATATTAGCCCCTTGTGGATATTTGCAAATATTTTCTCCCATTCAGTAGGTTGCCTTTTTATTTTGTGGACTATTTCCTTTGCTGTGCAGAAGCTTTTTAGTTTAACATAGTTCCATTTGTTTATTTTTGCTTAAGTTGTTTTTGTTTTTGGTGTTTTATTAAAAAAGTCATTGCCAAGGCCTATGTTGAGAAGTTTGCTCCCTGTTTTCTTCTAGGAGTCTTATGGTTTGAGGTCTTACATTCAATTCTTTAATCCATTTTGAGTTAACTTTTGTGTATATTGTAAGATAGTGGCCCAGTTTCTTTCTTTCTTCTTCTTCTTTTTTTTTTTTTGTAATTTGCTGTCAGTCTTTTCCTATTTAAAAGAAATTGTGATATATATTTTTTTCCTGTGAAATTTCTGGGGGACTATTATGTGGTACAAACAATGGGAGAATCAACTATCTTGGTTTATTTTTGTAAAAATATTAAGTTTTTGGAGGGCAAGGCCTTGAGTAATGAGTAGGTCTCTTGGACTTACTACTGATTTGTGTGAAGGATTGGGAAACACTTTTTTGACATCTTATAAATTATCTGAAAAGGAAAGGTTACTATAGACTTAAATGATAAACTATTGGGACTCAAGTATAGGAATGTCTTGCTATGCACAGAGATAGAAAAGTGGAAGGTAACTGTAATAGTTCATTGGTAAAATATCAGAGTAGTGGCTGGGAAATATTTACTTTATTAATCAGTAACTTTTCAAAAACTTTTCACTTCTCTGCTAAGTATAAAAACAATCTAACCATTTAATGTTTTAAAGGTTAGGTTTTTAAGAAAAATAATTAGCACAGAGTAATATTGACTTTTTTGGGTGTGTAATTCTATGAATTTTAATACATGGGTATATTTGTATAACCAACACCACAATCAAAATGTAGAACAGTTACCTCTATCCACCAAACTCCTTTATACTAACCGTTTGTACTCAACCCCTGGCCACAACTGATTTGTTTTCTGTCACTTTAGTTTTATCTTTTAAAAGTGTTGTGTAAATGCAATCATAGAGTATGAAATTTTGGAGACTGGCTTCTTTCACTCAGGATAATGTCCTTGAGATTCATCTAAATTGTTGTATGTATCAGTAGTTTGTTTCTTTTTATTACTGAGTGAATCTCATTGTATGGATGTATCATACATCAATTGCTGTTTGTTCACTTATTGAAAGGCATTTGGGCTGTTTCCAAATTGTGGCAATTATGAATAGAGTTGCTATATAAACACTCTTATACAGATTATTGTGTGGATATAAGTTTTTGTTTTTCTGGGGTAAATATGTAGAAGGAGAGTTGCTAGGGCATTGGTCAATGTATGTTTAATTTTACAAGGAACTGCCCAAAACTGTTTTCTAAAGAGTCTTCATTATTTTTACATTTTTAGCAGCAATATATGAGTGACCCAGTTTCTTCACATCCTTGTCAGCACTTAGTGTTGTCAGTATTTTTTATTTTAGCCATTGTAATAGGTGTGTGGTGGTATTATGGATTGAATCTGCATTTCCCTAGTGCCTAATGTTGAGCATCTTTTTGTTTGCTTATTTGCCATCCATATCTCCTCTCTGGCTAAATATCTGTTACAAGTCTTTTGCATGCTTTAAAATTGTTTTTTTTCCCTGTTTTTTTTCTACCATTGCATTTTGAGAATTTTTTATATATTCTGGATATAAGTCCTTTGTCATATATGTGGTTAGCAAATATTTTCTCCCAGTCTTAAGCTTGTCTTTTCATTCTCTCTAATGGTGTCTTTCACAGAGAAAAAGATTTTAATCCTGATGATGTCTCAGGATCAGTCTTGACTACTCTGTGAATGCTGGTTGATTACTCAACCTCCCAACCTCCCTCTTATCTAATCCCCATCTATTTGGACTCCATGTCCAATTCTGGGGCCTTTCTCCTCACTGTATCTGGTCACAAAAGTCAATTCAATTATGTATGCTATGGATGTGTGTGTATATATATATATACATATATATATATAATTTATATAATATAAACACATTTTTAAAAAGATTTATCTAGGGGCGACTGGGTGGCTCAGTTGTTAAGCATCTGCCTTCTGCTCAGGTCATGATCCCAAGGTCCTGGGATTGAGACCTGCATCTGGCTCCCTGCTCTGCAGGAAGCCTGCTTCTCCTTCTCCCACTCCCCCTGCTTGTATTACCTCTCTCGATGTCTCTCTCTCTGTCAGATAAATAAATAAAATCTTAAAAAAAAGATTTATTTATTTACGTTAGATCGAGGGAGAGAGAGAGAGAGCATGGGATGGGGTGGGGCGGAGGGAGATGGAGAGAGAGCCTCAAGCAGACTCCACGCTGAGCCCAACCCTGGGCTCAATCTCATGAACCTGAGGTCATGACCTGATTTGAAACCAAGAGTTGGACGCTTAACTGACTACACCACCCAGAATCTCCTGTAAGTAAGTACTTAATTTGCTTTTAAAATCAATTGAGGGATGCCTGGGTGGCTCAGTGGGTTAAGCCGCTGCCTTCAGCTCGGGTCATGATCCCAGGGTCCTGAGATCGAGTCCCGCATGGGCTCCCTGCTCGGCGGGGAGCCTGCTTTTCTTTCCGCCTCTGCCTGCTTGTGTGCTCTCTCTCTCTCCTCTCTGACAAATAAATAAATAAAATATAAAAAAAATAAAATCAATTGAACATTTGGCATGTTTGTTATGTTCCATACACATTTCTGAGTCATATACCCCTGGAAGGCAAACACTTGTCCTTTTTTAATCTTATTTGAGCTGCACCCGCCATATGAGAAGATGATAAAGTATCATTCCTGGAAGGGCTCTTCAAGTCCTGGTGGTAAACATGTGGTCTGTGGATCAGCACCATCAGCATTACTAGGGAATCTGTAAGAAATTCACTCTCAGATCCTACCCCAGGCCTGTGAGTTAGAATCTGCATTCTAATGAGGTCCCCAGGTGCACATTAAAGTTTTTGAAGCACAGCTGTACAGTCATCTGGCTCTCGGTCTTATTTTCTAAACAAAGAAACTGAGGTTGAGAGAGAACAAAGATGCCTCAACGCCAAGGCAGCTAGTGCTAGAGCCCAGACGAGAACATGGCCCTCTTACTTCGCAGCACATGCCTCTAGCATTTTGGATAACAATGCCAATGTCAACTTCGCCCTTATCCTAGCCTGTGCGTGGAGCATCAGCCCTTGTCTTGACGTGGTCTTTCTCTGAAAAGACTCCCCTCACTCCTTATTCGCAATATCCCCTAGGGATATTCACCTTTCAAAATGCAGACTTTCAAATTTTCCTAATGAAACGAACTAAATACTCTTTGGGGGAATAAAGTGATTTTTTCCCCTTGCATTTGTTTACTTCTCTGTAAGCTCCTGAGATGGCTAACATGCTAGTTGTTAATCACACCATCTGCTCAAACAGCACTTCTAAATCATTTGATTCATACTTTTCTTTTTAAGGAATTTTTTTTTCAGAACAATATGTTTGTGTCTGTGTTACTCCCATCATTTGGCAATGCAGTATGAGCTATTTAAACTTTCCTATTTATTGTAAATGGCTTTTCAATCAGCAAATATTTTTTTAAATGTGCACACACCACAAAAAAACTGTGTCTGCTGACTTTTCAAACATTGGAAACAGTAGAAAAATCTGTTCCAGTCTGTCTGCTGTCAAATTTTTAACCATCTGATTATATTTAAATGAAGTGTTTAGGAAGATGATTTATCTGACTGACCCTGAGAAAATTTTCCCCACTGGTCCTGAAGATGGCAGTGCTGTGCAAGTTAGTAACAACATTTCCTCCCCGACGCCCCCGACCCGGAGAAAGGAATTTCTGGAATGGCAGAAACTGGGAGAGGATTCGCTAAATGTGAACCTTCTAACACTTAGCATAAACCTCTTCTGAACCCTGGAACAATTTGGTTTATCTTTTGGTTCTTTTGTTTTTGTTTAAAGCTGTACCTCATGCGTTTCCTGTTTCCAGCTGGGATCAGAAATGGAAATAGTTTAAAGGTTATTCTCATATCATGGGTAACCAGGAAGTGCCTATATAGTTTACCGAGAAGCTGGTTTTCACAGGACTGCTTGGCTTAAAAAAAAAATCCTCACAAAGGCTCAACCCAAGATAAGCGTAGCTAAGAATACTAGAGGTTTTGAATGCCTACTGGGACCACATCTCTTGGTTTCCTTTCCTTAACAACAGAGGCCAGCTGCCTGACATTCTTTCAATTTCATTAGCGGGGTCTGGAACAGTGGGTTTAAAGTGACACAGGCTTAAGCCCTAGGTAGTAAAACCCAGGGGACTATTTCTTGGTCCTGTCATTGCTAAGGTGTAGGCAGGGAAACAGAGGGGAGACGGGGAGGGGATTGTCGATACACACGCTTGATTTTTGAGATTGTCAACACTTGGTGACAATTCAACTAGCCAGAAAACATTTATTGAAGACTTAATTATGTGAAAGGCATTCTCTCAAGCACTGTTATAAATAATCACCAGCACTATTTATGTGCATGAGCCACCCCCTTGCCAAATGCGTCAGCAACATTTCATTTAATCTTCACCAGAACTGGATCCCCCCCCCCTTTTTAAAAAGATTTTATTTATTTATTTGACAGACAGAGATCACAAGCAGGCAGAGAGAGAGGAAGGGAAGCAGGCTCTCTGCCAAGCAGAGAGCTCGACGCGGGGCTCAATCCCAGGACCCTGGGATCATGACCTGAGCCGAAAGCAGAGGCTTCAACCCACTGAGCCACCCAGGCACCACCTCCCCCTTTTTTTAACATAAGGAAACTGAAGGGCAGAGAAGTTAGGAAGTGTGCCTAAGATCATGCAATTCGTAAGTACAATCATTGAGATTCTAAGTCAAGCTGTAGCCTGTTCAATCAGTTGCTGCCTGTCTTTAGATTCACAGATGAACTAACACAGATATCAAGCTCTCAAGCTGGAATCAGATATATTTGGTATCCATTTTAAGAATGACGGGGACTGGGAGACCTAGATCCCAGTGTTTTCCTTCTGCTAAGTGCTATGGAGTTGTAAAGAAGCCAGACCCTCGGTGACAGTCTATGTCATCAGGGCTGGGGACTCCATGGAACAGCACACCTAAGTCACCTAAGATGTCCTTCTCCACTGGGATCACAGCCTTTTTCTGGAGCTAAGATTTGCTAATGAAGCTATGGATACCCATTTGGATTTTGGATACCTAGGGATAAAACACACCCACATTTTCAAACTGTTTTTCCAGTGTATTATACAAAACTCAGAGAATATCTCAAACTGATTCTGTTTAATTCCTTAAATTTGAATGTGTGGGCTTCTTCTTTCATCTTTGTCACTAAAACAAAGACATATAGAATCTCATTTTCCTTCTCTTTGCCTATGAATGTCTTACCACACTGCCTCGGGTGGTGATTCTCAAAGTGTGGTCTCCAGAATGGTAGCATCAGCATCAGTTGGCAACTTGTTAGAAATACAAATTCTCAGGTCCCCAGACCTACTGAAGCAGAAACTCTGGGGGTGGAGCCCAACCATTTGTGTTTTGATAAGACTTCCAAGTGATTCTGATGCGCATTTATGTTTGAAAACCATTAGACTATGCTGTTATCTACATGTGATTTGGAAGAAAGAGATGGAGCTCCCAGTGAGTCATTGGCCACAGTGCTGAGTTCTGTGGAAGGGGAGTCTTTGTTAGCTGCAGTGGGGAGGACAGGTAGCAGAGCCCTATGTGGGCTGGCTGGTTGATCCAATGCCCCCTTCCAGGACTTTTTGCTCACATCCCTTCCCTTTATTCTCCCACTCCTCCCCCAAAACCCTGGAATTCTTATCTAGCTTTGAGAGGATATGGGATGGGAGATGGAGGTAAGGATGAGGACAATTTCTAGGAATCATCCCAGTTTCTTCTAGATCTTTCATTTAGGCTTTTGACAGTCCAAAGCCAGGAAAAAAACCCACCCCTCCCCCAACTTTCTGTGATTATATTCTCTTTCTAAGGCAATGAGCTTGAGATGGTCAGGATGGGAAGTGAAGAGAGGTCAAAGTAGGAAGGGGAACATGTTATTGTTCCAGAATTATTATGGCAACAAAACTGGAATGCAAACTGCGAGGTTTTCCATATTTCTTCACAAATGACTTGGGCAGAAATCTGACCACACAGAGATTAGAGGTGGTTCTGGGTTGCTGAAGGTGGTTTGAGAAGCTCCAACTATATCCTCTCAGTGGGAAAATCTCTGCTCTATGGAAGATCTAGTGTAATTTAAGTTGCTTCTTAGAAATTTATTTTTATGAAAGCTTAGATCCATTCGGGCATTGGTTCCTTAGAATGAAAACACCTTCTGAGTATGTGCCTTAGTTTGCCAGGAACTTCCCAGGAATACCTTTCCCTTTCTTTCCAACTGTCTCTCCAAGTCCCTCCTAAATGACCCATCCAAAGTCTAAAATGCCTTTCCAAATATTCACTCTCCTCAGTCCAGTCAATACTGATCATTCCTCTTTCTTAGCACCCCATCACTTACATGTTAAATAATTTGTTTGCTTTCGGTTTAAAAACCTCTATCCTCCTCCCTCGTTTGATTTTCTGTTTCAAGTCGGATTACTTTACTTGTAGAACTTTTTTTGTTTCCTCTAAAACCTCATCATCTTGCAGGAGATGGGAACCACTTCTGTTTATGAGGAAACGACTTCCTCTGTATCACTCCACTCTTATGTGACTGTTGAGATTATTATTTTCTACGAAGATGGCATTTTATTCTGGTCCTATATTTGGTTCCAGTCACAACCACACAGGGACCCAGATGCAGCTGAAAAGTAGAGTTACGGCCAGTGCCTGTCACTTGTGGAAGGAACATGTAGTAAGCCAGCACACACAGTGCAGGAGAACAACGGGGTTCTATCTTGGTCTTGATGTTGAAGGAGGGGTTGGGATGTCAGAAATGTGTGTATGTTTTGAGGGGGGGGGTCCTTCGGGGGCCCCTTTGGTCACATGGAAGTCTCTACTTAAGGTTGTTTTTGAATGATGCTCAGAGACTCCCTAAGTTCCATGGAGGAACTTCTGGGTCAGGAGTACTGCTGGTCAGTAGTCAGAGCCAGGAGGACTGTCTCTCTCCGACACTTAGTAGAGCAGCTCAGCCGTCTCTGTTTGACCTATTAGGGCTGTGTGTAAGATTCAGTTCGAAATAAAGGATTTCCTAATGAAAAAATATTAGGGGAAAAGAGCTCCATTTTCTCTGTAGTCTTGATTATTTTGATTACTGCATTCTCAATGTTCCTTTCCCTTTACTGATTCTTGGGATTTCACAAATCTTGGCTGAAAATATCTCAGCTGATCTACGGGAAAACTTCCTGCTCGCATGGAGATCACTCCCAGAGGTGGCCATGGGAGTGATCCATGGAGAAAACCAGAGGGAGAGACCTCCAAGGCAAAGGTAAAACCTGAGGGTGGGGGCAGAAATCAAGTCACCAAGCTTCTTTTCCCCACCCTTTTCCTTGTCCCAGTTTCTTATCCAAGTGCTAAAGGGAGTGTTTTATAAAGATACTTTTGTTTTTCTTTTCTTTTAAGTGCATTCTCTTCTTCAGATACCTGGTAACAGTACTGGGTACTCAGTGGGTGCTAAATTAATACTTCTCAAATTGAATTAAGGACTTTGGTGCTGTTCACGAAAAGAGGTGCTGGAAGGTGAGGGGAGAATACAAAAA
Organism: Taxidea taxus jeffersonii; assembly: GCA_003697995.1. Classification (NCBI taxonomy): domain Eukaryota; kingdom Metazoa; phylum Chordata; class Mammalia; order Carnivora; family Mustelidae; genus Taxidea; species Taxidea taxus. The sequence continues at coordinate 88,235 of RCUC01146608.1, forward strand.
AGGAAAGATCATAGAAGATGAACTTGTCTTTCTTTCCAGATGGTTTCGAGGTACCAAGGTCAGAAATGAAAACCTACCCTCCCCCAGCTCTCTCCACAAGGCATTTGACTTATTAAGAGTGATACTTTCAGGACTCAACAACCCAGTGCAGCCCACATATGATGCTAAACTGGGTCCCAGAATTCTGAATTTTGGCATATTTTCAGGGAGTCAATGGGTGTATGTGATTTCATTTCAGACTCTTTGTCTCCCAGACTGTTCTAGAAAACAGACTTCGGGCTATAATGTTATTTTATTTTATTTTTATGTTTTAGGAAAATGTCTTTTGGCTTTTCTCAGTAAATTAAAAAAAAAAGAAAAGAAAAAGGAAAGGCATTTTGCGGCCGGATCAGGAACTGTGGCGGCGGCAGCAGCCGCCGCCATTGGCCCAGCTGCCGCCATGCTTCATAAAACTATCCCAAATGGGATGAGCACATTTAGCAGAATGATCAATCCACTGCTGCCATATCACTTCTATTTATAATCTTGGCAGAGCTACAAATTTCAAGGATTTTCAGAGACAGAGGAACTCTGTTACATGAAGTGATTTTAACTCTCATCTTTTCAGAGCTTGAATTCAAGGGAGTGGAATCTTCCAGCCTTTAAAGGAATTGATGTTCCTACAGAAGTCAACTAGCTTCCCGCTCACAGGAGAGGACTTTCAATACGGGCAAGGAAAAGGCCCAGAAGGGTCTTTTTTCTATGGCACGTTTTAAAATTTTTTTTATTTTTTAAAGGCGTTTATAAGATAGAAACCTATTTCATGTATTTTTGTATGTTTATCCACAGATAATAGCCTTAAATCACCTAAGGGTTTACACACACCTCTCTCTGCCTCGCCTCAAATTATTCATTTCCAATACTGGCCTCTCTGTTAATTAAATGGTATGTCTATGGGGGCATTTCCACTTGAATGATAATTAATGTGTTTTTTCCCAATCCAGCTGCCCATGAACTCTTGGTAGATAAATTGTTTTGCAGCACATATTTGCGGCTGGGCTTGGATAATGATTTCCTGCTCAACTGGAAAAAAAAAAAAAGTAAACATCACCCAAAGCACAACATCTCTTCTTTACGTTTTTACAATTTGGGAGTGTGGGGAGAGGAAGAAAGATACTCCCTAATTTGCAAATAAGATGACCAAAGTAACAAAGTAACCAGGGTGGAAGCCACACTGACCTTTTGGTTAATTTTCATAATTATTTGATATCCTTGCCTGTGTCCCTGGTGGTTTTATGAGGCATATGGTTTCTGAGACATGTATAAATTAGGACGAAGTTATTTAAATATTTTTGATTTTAGATTTTTGAGATATGTTGATACAAGATATGATATGAGATATGTTGAGATATATTTTGAGATATAGAAATATGTTAAAATGTGACAAATTTGCTCTTCAATTCACAAAATCTTCTTTTTCATTTGATACGCTATCCTGATTTTCTGTGAGGTCTGACTATATCGTCGTGGTTCCTGGCATCGGCTCTGGAATGAGAGCTGCGTTTGAATCCTGATCTCACCATTTGGCAACTCTGAGACCGTAGGCAAGTTCTTAACCTCTTTACATCTTACTTTACTCATCCATGAAGTAGCAATAATACTAATTAATATCTCCCATATAGGGCTATTGCGTGGATTAATAGCATTTTTTTATGTAAAACAAAATAAAATGGTGCCTGGCACATACTAATCATTGTATTAACTATTAATCAATATTTTAAAAAATATTTTAACACTAAAGTAGATTTACGGGAAAAATTGTAAAAATTTGTCTAGTTTTATACCACAGTCTTAATTAATTCACAAAAGTCTCTGAAAGTGCAATTTTAGCTCCAGGATACTAAAACCTCAGCAGCTGCGTAGTGTGGGCATGAAATTTATAGTTTTAATGAACGTGGACCTCAAAAGAGCAGGTATAGATCAGAATCTGAAGACAGGGGAGAATTGTCCCCCGAGATAGGTGAATCTCTAAAGGTGAACAGCCTTTCTATCACAGAGAGAGACTGTCTTCTCTCACAGAGAAGGGACAGGGAGGAAATCTTTGGGCTGGGACTCCTAGCTAAGTATCTCGCTTACATAAACCCTGCTATTACATTTGCTCAGTGCAGAGTTGGCCTCCCGTACTCTGAGCGAAAGCGTTATAAAAGATTGTATAGTGGGGTGCCTGGGTGGTTCATTTGGTTAAGTATCCGCCTCTTGGTTTCAGCTGAGGTCATGATCTCAGGGCCCTGAAATTGAGCCTTGTGTTGGGCTCCGCACTCAGTAGGGAGTCTGCTTGTCCCTCTGCTCCTCCTCCATTTGCTCTCTCCTCTCTGTCCCTAAAATAAATAAGTAAAATCTTTTAAAAAATCATATAGTTATGAAAAAAGGAAATAAAAAAACTTTGGCCTTACAATGCCTCCTTCCAATTCAGAATGAAAAGATTAGGGAAAGTGGCATATCAGAACTGGGTCACTCCACCAGCTGATGCCAATTATGTTTAGAGAGCTCTAATCTGACTTGGTTCTTGATAATAGGATCTGAGTGGGGAGTTTCCAAGCCAAAATGTTAACACAGTTGCATAGTAAATATCTAGAATGGGAGTCAATGTCATCGCATTCAGGCAAGTCTTTCTGATGAAGGTTTTAGAGAGAAGGAGGTCAACTGGCATTTTCTTTGGAAAGAATGGTCTTCAGAGCTTTGCAAACACTGTAAGACGGTCACCTTTTTCAATGCTCCCAAATTTGTCTGAAGGAATTAGGAACCTATTGGTGACCTAGCTAATATTTATGAAATACTTCTGAGTTCTGGGCACTGAGTTGAGCAATTTGTATGTTACTTTGTATAATCCTCTTTGCAACTTTGGTCTTTTTCCATACTTTCACAGCCAAGGAAGCTGACTTTCAGACACACAGCTGGTAGATAGTAAAATTGGGATTAAACCTAGGCAGTGTGGCTTTAGTATATATGCTGTTAGTCTTTTGTTCTATTCTGATGCTGTTAGTTGTAACCCATAGATTCCCTTCTGTGATCCTACATAAAGTGTTAAAAAAAAAGAATTGATAAGTATCAATATAGCTTCATTATATCAATTCTAATATCTAAAAAAAAATTGTCCTGTGGGGTTTCCTTACATATTAACAAAGTACTGACAAATAGACGAAAATGTCAAATAGCAAATATTGCAATGTTAGAAAATAATGGTGTCCTTCCACAGTTACTGAGATCACTTTTTTTTTTTTCCTGTTGAAGATGTGAACAAATCCCACAGGTAAAGCTAGTCCTAAATGGAGGCATTTCATTGCTATGAAGACACAGTAGTGGCACCTGGAGAAATATCACAGCGAAACCACTACCAATGCTGGGCATTGCACTGACCTGCTATTTGAAACGGTGAGTTTCACACTCTGCTTAATAATTAAAGCAATTTATCTTCAGGTGGATCTAGGCCATTTTGTTATTTCAACATGAAACTCTTGGGGAATGAAGATGACTGTAGAGAATCTCTGTTGTGCAAATACTAATGTGAAAAGTAAGTAGGTAATTCTTTGAGATTCCATCAACTATGTGGTCACCTGAACTTTGGTTGCTGAATTGGTGTCACTACCTATAGCTAAAAAACACTTCTGCAAAAACTAGCAGTAAAGTCACTGAAGATTTACCACCATCTTGCAGGACCTAAAATGTAAATGACCTGACAATGTCTATACAAGTCCTTATCTGGTCCTAAAGGCCAAATTAAGAAACAAATATGACAAAATAGTGCCTGCCAAGGCCAAAGGATTCAGATATTATATGGTATGATATTTCAGTATGGGTTTGTTCTGTTCAATTCAATACTCGCTAGATAGTAGTGTGTTGCTACGGAACAACTGAAGTGCAACTACTCTGAATTGAGATGTGCTGTGGGTATAAAATAAGAACTAGATTTAAAGATTTACTATGGAAAAAGAATGTAAACCATCTCAGTAATTTTTAAATATTTCTTATGTTACAATAATATTTTTAATATATTGGTTTAAGCAAAATATATTATTAATGTTAATTTCAACTATTTTTTCGTTACTTTTTAAAACATGGCTACCATAAAATTTGAATTACATATGTGCTTTATATTGTATGTCTCTTAGGCAGTTCTGGTAGGTACTGCCAACTAAAGACAGCTGAGTGGGGCACCTGGTGGCTCAGTGGGTTAAGCCTCTGCCTTCAGCCCAGGTCATGGATCAAGCCCCACATCGGGCTCTCTGCTCAGCATGGAGCCTCCTTTTCTCTCTCTCTCTCTGCCTGCCTCTCTGCCTACTTGTGATCTCTGTCTGTCAAATGAGTAAATAAAATCTTGAAAAAAAAAATAAGGGCAGCTGAGGAATGAGACAGTTTTGTTCTTCCTCATGGACAATGAGGGACTGTCTAGGAGCCAAATGGAGTATTTTGATGGCCTCATCATCTCTAGTGATTTTTTGTTTGTTTGTTTCCAAGTTCACTAGTTTCTGTTCTTTATTTCAACCTTTCTTCTATTTTCTTTAGGTATTCTTCACCCCCCCCCCCATTTCAATGGAATCTGTAGCTCATTTATTTTCAGTCTTTCTTGTTTCTCAGTAAATTAACTTAAGGCTAAAGGATTGCTTTAGAAACATCCCCAAATTTTGGCATGTAACACTTTTATTGCTGTATCGTTTCAATTTTTTTAAATAATATCCTCGTATGGTTCCCTCTTTGACTACTAGGTTATTTTTATGATACAGATATGTGATATAGATTCTTTGGCATTTCTTGAAATTTCCTTTGTGACTTGCTATGTAGTCAGTTTTTCTGACAGTTCCATTTGTACTTGAAAAGAATGTGTATTTTATATTTTTTATTCATTATGTTCAGGCTTCTACATATATAAGTCTTCTAGGTTAGGTCTTTGTGTTGTTCACATCTATATTATAATTATAATTATAAATTCTTAAATTACAAGGATTATAAAATTATCATTATAAATCTTTAATACTTTTTCTGTCTGCCTTGTGTATTGGTTTTTGAAAGAGCTATATGAAAATTTCCCACTATGATTATAGATTTGTCAATTCCCCCTATAATTCTGTCATTACTTTATGTGTTTTGAGGCTATACTGTTAGGTACATAAAAGTTCATGACTAGCTTCTTGTTGATTTGTTCTTTTTATCATATGTATCTATGTTCCTATCAATACCTCTTGGCTTAAAATTCTATGTTGTATGTCTGGAATATAGTAACACCTACCATCTCTTAATCAGTATTTGCCTGGCTCATATTTGTCCATCTCTGTCTGTATCATTATGTTTTCTGCATATCTCTTAAAATACAAAAATAGCTGAATGTTAATTTTTTAAATAAAATTCAACTTGAGGTGATTTTTTTTTAAAGATTTTATTTATTTACTTGATAGACAGAGATCACAAGTAGGCAGAGAGGCAGAGAAAGAGAGAGGAGGAAGCAGGCTGTCCACAGAGCAGAGAGCCCGATGCAGGGCTTGATCCCAGGACCCTGGGATCATGACCTGAGCTGAAGGCAGCGGCTTTAACCCACTGAGCCACCCAGGTGCCCCGAGGTGATTTTCTTAACTTAATATGATTACTAACACATTAATGCCTATTTGTGCTTTCTGGTTTTATGTTTTTTCTGTTATTTTTCTTTTTTCTGGTTTTTTAAAAATTAAATTGACCAAGTGTTCCTTATTCTCTTTACAGCTTTTCAACTCATTTGGTAATTATACATTTGATTTTTATTCCTTTTACTGGTTTTCCTTCTGACTTAGCAAATTTTGAAGTTAACCAAATCCCCTATCTCTCTCCTGAACAATATAAGAACTGAGAATGATTATTCCTTCCTCTATTCCAAATTATCATGTACTATTCTAGTTTCTTCTTTCATCTAACCCACCAAATTATTTTATGTTATCATTATTTTTTATCCAAAGTTCATTTAGATCTACCAACATGCTTACCAGCTTCTTTATCTTATTATTTCTGGCATCCACTCTTTTCTTCCAGATTTTACCATTATTCTTGTGGAATAATGTTATTTAGTAATTTTTTCAGTAAACTGCTATGAGAGCAAACCCTTTCAATCTCTGTATTTATTTACCTTCCCTTGACATAGCTTAACTGGTGGATAGTAATTCTGCTTTACCACTTTGAAAATTCTGGCAACTTTTGTTACCAATGGATGGGACATTTTTCTGTCCGTCCATTTTGTCTCTCTTCATACATGGAATGACATTTTGAACTCCTCTGTTTGTCATGGCTCCCAAGTCACTCTTAAGTTCTATAACCATTAAAGGTATAAACTAGGAGCTGTTTTGGTTTAAGCTTCTATGCACTTCTCTGATTTTGATTCCATTTTTCACACACAGGGATTTCACCCTCTGCATTTAAAATTTGCCTCTGTATTCAAATTTTGTTTCTGTAGAGTTTAATTTTTTCATGAAGGAGAGTCATTCTCTGTCAATTCAGTCTGCCATATTGACTTGACATTCTCAGTGGTCTCATTAATGCTACACTCCACAGTCCCTGGAGGTGCCAATCTGACAGGATGGTCTTGACTCCAATGTCTGCAAGTTAGAGTCATGGAGAATTTATGATAAAGGTTGAAGACTCAGGGCATGTTTATTTGCTGAGAACACTCATAACACCCCCACGTTCCACTCTCACCTCTTCTCCTGGTCCCTGTACATTGGCAGTCTGCTCTCCTAGGCAGAATTCCATTGCGCATGCCCTCTGCCTGGCATTCCCATCATGGGCTCTACAGCTGGTCCCTAGGATATGCCTCTCCGACTATACTTTGGAGAGAAGTGCATTTACATCCCACCTGCAGCCTTCTCTGTGCTGCCATGGGTTACTTGACGTTTATCTGGTGAGCCTGATTCTAGTTGACCAAGTCACGTTCAGGGACATACTTCACTGAGAAGTCCGGTTGAAGCCTTCCCTCTCCCTGGCTCTTAGTCCTGTAGAGAAGTGTCTGCAACCTTCTGCTGGGGAAGGGAAGGAGGATGGGGGATATAGGGCTCAGCTTGTGCCAGAGAAAACTTCTTCACAAAATTCCCTCTCTCAACTCTTTACTCTTTCATAATGCCTTTTCTATAGATCAATAATTGAAACTTCCCTCAGTACCGACTTTAACATTTTTTCATGATTTCATTTATTTATTCTCACTTCTCTTTATTCATACTAACCCAATGCTTTGGTATTTTATATCTGAACTAAGGTATGTATCAGATTTTGGTGCCTATTTACTCTAGTAACAGTAACTAATGAGTTATTAAGGATTTCTAAAATGTATTATCATTTTTTTCTCGAGATTTTCCTTTAGTCTTCATTATTATGGAATATTTTTTCTCTTCTGAAAAGTGGTCTGTGCTCTGTGGTTACCTATGTTAAATGTGGTAAAAAAAAGTTTGAGTGAAGAGACTTCTGGGAATGGAAATTAATTCAATAGTCGTTAAAAGTTTTAAACTTAATTTTGATAGGTTATCTTTCACATATTAGGCATCACATAAATATTTTGAATAAATGAGTGACAATGAAGCAATGAAAAATCTGTAACACCTGTTCTTGAATTATAGAAATGCCAGAAAGCATTGAAGGAATTATTATTTCTCAAATTTCAAAGAAGAACAACTTTTTGGTGTGCCTTTTCTGAGTTCCAGACACATTCCCTTTGGTGTACTTAAAACATTTTACCTAGGGTTGCCATGATGATGTGTCTGCCATTATCCTTCCTGAAATTGTGGTATTATCTTACTTTAAAATCCTTGCAAGGATGTTTGCAGGTTAGTTGATAACCTGGGACTGGTAGTGGGACTTGATGAAGTTTAAGGTCTTTTCCAATCTAGAGATTCTGTGATTTCTTTCACAACTCTGGCATCGTCTCTTCTCTTCATGCTAGTTGTCCAGCAGAAGTGAGTTATGCAGGGCAGAGCTTGGGAGCCTATGGAACAATTACTTTTCCAAATGTCTTCATTGGCAATAGTATGCTGCCATATGGCTAAGTATAGCATGCAGGTGTCACAGATGAAAACTTCCAGAAGCTTTCATGGCCTCCCAAAGCCAAACAACTTGCTTTGGGAACACTATGTACTTTATAAGGAAAGTTAGATTTTCATCCACATGTGTCTTAAGGAGAATGAATTATTTAGAATGAAATGGGATATATCTACATAAAGGAACATTTTGTTTCTTCTTAGTGTTAAGCACAGTGGCATATTGAACGGAGTATCAGAGGTAGGCTTTTACTTTTTAAAAACTATTCTCCCCAAAAGTTTACATTTTTGACCCAAGTTTGCTACAGCTTTCCATTTGTCTGCTATGGAGAAAACATATAACAGTAATAGGACTTTTGAGTTCTACTTGTTATATTATCAATGACTGTGTAACAACACACTTGAGTTCTTTGTGATTCTTTTTTCTGTGTAAGGAGGAGGATCTTCCTGTTCCAAACAGCCCTAAGTATTATTTGATGATGAAATGGATTCTAGAAGGGCCATGTGTGTAAGAATACTAAGAAGTATTATTTTCTCTCTTAGCTTCTATACATGTTTAAATTCCTATGATTGAATTCAGTAAATAGGAAATGGGAACGTATACACCCACATTCTAAACGACTGAGAAAGAAGTTGATAAACAAGACCAGATTTAACAAGCATTTTAATTAGGGGACGAGACTGGACCAGAAAAGGGAAAAGAACATCACTAATGTGGAACTTCAGGGAACTCTATCTATTAGCACCCATATTGTTCTCCAGCTAATATAGGGCTAACATCGTGCGTTCTACAGAATAACTGTCATCTATGATTCCAGTTATTGAAACATTCTAAAAATATCATTCTGAATCCTTCAAAGCAGAAATCCTCAATACCAGGTAACTCACTGTGCTAACTTCCTCAGATCTGTACGTATGTGGGCACAGGTGTAAATGTCAATGGTGGTGTCACCTCTGGAGTTTTGTGACTGCCGGGAATCACCAGTGAGTTATACACACACACATTTGACGGTAACTAGTAGAAATAAGATGGCTTGAAAGAAAAACTATTAAAAAAAGGAAGTCTCCTGGAATGAATTATGCTGCACAGTCCCCCAGAGGCAATGGAATAGATTGTGGCTTCTGAGAGCAATACAACAGGAAAATTACAAGGAAATCTGACCAAGAACGTTTTAGTGACCCACGGCATAGAACAGCTCACTGTAGGCAGACAGTCCAAGTGGTCTCTTCAACTTATGGTCTCTTCACATTTTCATAAGAAAGAATGAGCGAGCTAGTTCAAAAAGGGTGGCAATAATTGCTTTCTCTATCAGTGGGAAAATAGGGAAAATGAAAAACAGGATCACTTAAGAAAAGAGAACTTATTTTGTACATTCTGAAGCAGCCTCTTAGTTTGAAGTCGAAACTAAACATCATGTTTCCTTCGGAAGCAACAAATTTTTGCTTCATAATGGAGCGTTATCTCCTGTAAAGAAAAATAAAGCAATGCTATTTATGGGTTTAGTGTTTTTTAAAAAATAAAGACCAGCAGTCGCCAGAATGATGGGACAATGGATAAAGAGCAGACCCAGAGATTTCCTTCCCTCCTCCAAGCCTCCATCCTGTGAGGTTCCCCAGAGAGGAGAATGCAGAAGTGGATCAGAGCTGGGAGGCTGGAGCTCCGGAAAGTTATCTCCCACTCTTTTGGAGTTTGAATCCCTCGAGTCTGACTTGCAGACCCACTCTGGCCCTCTGGCTATTTCTGGAAAGACCCAGGGAGCCTCTTTAAGTCATATGATTTGGCTGTTAAAGATCTTGACAAGAAATCTTTCCTTGACCTAGTAACAGGTTAAAGAAGCAAGGAATGAATGATCTAATGGAGCACAAACATTTCTGCCTGCCTCATGTCCCTTTCTTGAGAGGTGCTGTGCTTGGAATCTCAGGTGCATTTTTGGGTCAAGCCCCAGTGTTCACCTGCACCCCTCTCTGTGGAAGAACACAGCCTAGTCTCCTCCCAGCTCTGCCTGTTCTTTCCAAAAGGAGCCACTATGGATTGCCTGATTCAGCCAACCTTTCCCGTGTACAAATGTACAAATCTGTTGGGAGTAAGGCATTCTAGGCAGGCGATGGACAAGAAAAATCACTGTGGTGCTTGCTTCTCTGCACGAGACTAAACTCTTCAACTGGCAGAAGGAGAAGCACAGCTCTCTGCCCAAAGGGCTTTGCTCAGTTTGATGGTCAAATACATGGTTGAAAAATAAAATCATCTTGAAGTCTTAAAACTGCAGTTAAGTTTGTGATTTAAATATTAACGATGTTACCTCATCTTTATCTAAATAGAGTGACTGTCATTGGGGTATTGTTAGATGTCTTCATAAATACAGGGTTTAAGTATCTATCCTGGATGAGGAAGGAAGTGGGGTGAGTTTCATTTCCCCGGGGGGAAGACGGGAATGCAGTATGGGCTTTTATGAACAGCAGTGGCTTTGAAGATTAACTGGTTTGGTTTTGAGGAAGGACCCAGCCATACCTGGGCTCTTTGGCTTTGGCCAAGTTACTTTCTGTGTAAACTTTTGAACTTCCATCCCTTCCTCTGTAAAATGGAGCTAATAATGTCTATGCCATTGGGTTGTTGTCAGATTTGAGTAAATAAATCAACTAGAACAGGACCTGGTATATGGTTAACTGATCGGGAAATGGTGACTCTATTTATAGCATTAAGGTGGAAGACATAAAAGCATTAAAATAGAAGGATGTAAATATCAACAGGTGTTATCAGGGCTAGGAGATTATGGGAAACTTTCTTTTTTCTCCCTCATTCTTTATTAAAAAACAAGCAAGAGGAATGAAATTTATGATATTGACTTTCTTTCTTTTTTAAGATTTTATTTATTTGTCAGAGAGAGAGCAAGAGAGCAAGCACAAGCAGGGGAAGCTGCAGGCAGAGGGAGAAGCAGACTCCAGTTAAGCAGAGAGCCTGATGTGGGACAGGATCCCACAACCCTGGGATCATGACCTGAGTGGAAGGCAGACGCTTAACCAACTGAGACACCCTAGCATCCCAGATACTGACTTTCTGTATATAGCATGTCTGTATTTATATCTGTCCCCTCTATCTCTCTACCTATGATTACATATAGAGATTTGCATGCGTGTAGTATTTTGGGGTGAAATGAGGGCTTGCTCTGGAGAACCAGCTAAGACACCAACGACACTCCCTTCCGTGTAGGGTGAGGACTCCGGTGCTGGCTTCCTCTATAAAATGCTGTGATAGGAGGGCACGATTATGAAAGACTCTGCCGTGAAGTGATGTGATTCTGTGCTGATCCCCGGGAGCAAACAATGCCTTCTATAGTGTAGTTTGACTTGTGTTCCTCAGAGAGAAGATTATTCTCTGCAGACTTCCTGTCTCTGGTCTAAGGGGGAAAAGAAGAGTAAGGTCATAAGTGTTAATCTGAAATTTGTGATTCTTACTGTCATTCAGAATCACACAGCTATAACCAGATGCTTTTGGCCAATGAGTCTACGTTGACATCTACCTGGTTAAGGTTGGTTCTGCCTGTTTTGTTAAGCGGGTGCCTGCTCTGTTCGCTCTGTTTCACTAATAAATCATGACTACTTTTCTTAGCCATTTAAAAGTCATTTCCTCTCATGTTCCCTGGGCACCAGAGGCAGTCTTGTACATAAAGACTGGTGCGTGTGTGTGTGTGTGTGTGTGTGTGTTTATGTTTTGATAGCTGCCTTCAAAAATAGTATATGATAGCAAACAAATGCTTAGAGATTTTAAAGCCAAAATTTATCAACAACCTAAACTCTAGCAGTGTATTCATCAAAAAGCAAAGATATATGACTTGTATTACTTAACCTTTCCAAGCCACCTGCTTCTTATTATATTTTTTTTATTTCATATTCAACTTCTTATTTGAAATTCAAGCAACTTATTATAATCATGTGCATGCTTTCTGAGCTAAAGTGGAACGTTCTAAAATCCAATGTTTCATGTATAAAAATCGCTCTTACAATAATTCATCTGTTCCACAAATATTTACTGAGTACCAAGTGTGACGCAGATTTCTAGATATTGGGGATATATCAATGAGTAGAGGAGAGGATCATGTCTGACTTCATGGAGCTTAGACTCCTTGTGTGTCTGGGGTAAGGAGGAAGAGAGACAGACAGCAAATACTAATATTGTGGATTAGACTGTAATGAGTGATATGGAGAAACAGCAAAGCAGGAAGATGGCAAGTTCCAAGAGTATGTGTGTGTTGTAGGGAAGAGGGGAAGGGTTCAGATTTAAATAAGGGTATGGGGAAAGACTCTGCTGCCAGGGTAATTTTGGAACAAAGGTCTGCAGGAGGTGAGGAAGAGGGCAGGGGTGGGGGGAGTGGGGAGGTGGGTAACTAGTGGGAAAGCCTCCTACTGAAAAAGGATGGCCAAGTACAAAGACCCCAAGGGGGGAGCTGCCTGACCTTTTTGAGGAACAGCGACAAGGTCCATGGGACGGGAATGGAACAAAGGAAGTAGGAGATAAAAGTAGAAGAGAAAACGTGACCAGATCAGAAATACAGAAATATTTCAAAGAAAGGGAAATAATCAATTAGTATAAACATTAGGCACAGAGGCAACATCTATGACCAAAACATGGACAAATTCCTTTTCCCAGAGTCGATATTCTAAAGAGGGGAGACTGTAAAAAGAAAAAACAAGAAACAAAACAAAACAAAACCAAACCAAACCCCACAGAAAGTAACGAGCTAGTATGCCAGGAGGGATAAATGCAATGGGGAAAGAAAGAGCGGGAATGCTGGAGCAGGTTGTGTGGGCGCTGAGCGGTTCGCTGTTACCTATAATGAGCCTGACTGTAAACTCCTCGAGACTAGTGCCTAAATTTTTCGTTCCTTTATGGATTATTCAGTTCTCAGCACAAGCATGAGTAAACTAATATGAAATCATTGAAAACGATCCTGCTAAATAGTCTTTCAACAAATATGTTTTGGTTATGTGTTGTGTACCGAGGACTATAATGGTTGAAATCTGACAGTAATAGCTTCCTGCACGTAGTTTGAGCCCTATGGGAGAGAGGGGGTTCTAAGCTAAAGCTGGGTAAACTGCCCTCACCATCCACAAAAGGCCATGATACCTTGGGCTCTCCTCAGGGTGAGGCCTTTCATAGATTGTGGGATGGAAGTGAGATATTCTTCTGGGTTCTGTTTTCTTCCTTCCTTCCTTCCTTCCTTCCTTCCTTCCTTCCTTCCTTCCTTCCTTCCTT
>ML105817.1:0-35361 GCA_003697995.1 Taxidea taxus jeffersonii
CTTGTTGGACAGACCCTTTGAGTATGATGTAGTGTCCTTCCTCATCTCTTATTATAGTCTTTGGCTTAAAATCTAATTGATCTGATATAAGGATTGCCACCCCAGCTTTCTTCTGATGTCCATTAGCATGGTAAATTGTTTTCCACCCCCTCACTTTCAATCTGGAGGTGTCTTCAGGTCTAAAATGAGTTTCTTGTAGGCAGCATATTGATGGGTTTTGTTTTTTTATCCATTCTGAAACCCTGTGTCTTTTGATTGGGGCATTTAGCCCATTTACATTCAGGGTAACTATTGAGAGATATGAGTTTAGTGCCATTGTATTGCCTGTATGGTGATTGTTACTGTATAATGTCTCTGTTCCTTTCTGGTAATACTTTTAGGGTCTCTCTTTGCTTAGAGGACCCCTTTCAATATTTCCTGTAGAGCTGGTTTGGTGTTTACAAACTCTTTCAGTTTTTGTTTGTCCTGGAAGCTTTTAATCTCTCCTTCTATTTTCAATGATAACCTAGCTGGATAAAGTATTCTTGGCTGCATGTTTTTCTCGTTTAGTGCTCTGAATATATCATGCCAGTTCTTTCTTGCCTGCCAGGTCTCTGTGGATAAGTCTCCTGCCAATCTAATATTTTTACCATTGTACGTTACAGACTTCTTGTCCCGTGCTGCTTTCAGGATTTTCTCTTTGTCGCTAAGACTTGTAAATTTTACTATTAGATGGCGGGGTGTGGGTCGATTCCTATTGATTTTGAGAGGTGTTCTCTGGGCCTCCTGGATTGATGCTTGTTCCCCTTGCTATATTAGGGAAATTCTCTACAATAATCCTCTCCAGTATACCTTCTGCTCCTATTTCTCTTTCTTCTTCTTCTGGAATCCCAATTATTCTAATGTTGTTTCGTCTTATGGCATCACTTATCTCTCGAATTCTCCCCTCGTGGTCCAGTAGTTGATTGTCTCTCTTTTGGTCTGCTTCATTATTCCCTGCCATTTGGTCTTCTATATCACTAATTCTGTCTTCTGCCTCATTTATCCTAGCAGTAAGAGCCTCCATTTTTGATTGCACCTCATTAATAGCTTTTTTTATTTCAACTTGATTAGACTTTATTTCTTTTATTTCTCCAGAAAGGGTTTTTATTTCTCCTGACAGGGTTTCTCTAATATCTTCCATGCCTTTTTCGAGCCCGGCTAGAACCTTGAGAATCATCATCCTGAATTCCAGATCTGACATATTACCAATGTCTGTATTGATTAGGTCCCTAGCCTTCGGTCCTGTCTCCTGCTCTTTTTTTTGTGGTGAGTTTTTCCGCCTTGTCATTTTGTCCAGATAAGAATCCGCTGTTCTCCTTGTGAAGTGAACTTGGTCTTGGCTGTATTTCTTTGATCTTCTGGGGGAGGGGCCTGTTGTAGTGATTCTCAGGTGTCTTTGCCCCAGGCAGAGTTGCACCGCCCTTACCAGGGGCTGGGCTAAGTAATCCTCTCAGGTTTGCTTTCAGGAGCTTTTGTTCCCTGATCGCGCTTTCTGTAGAGTTCTGGAGGACGGGTATGACAATGGCGGCCTCCCAATCTCCGGTTCAGAGGAGCCGAGAGCTAGGGGCCCCAGTCTTCAGTGCGCCTTCAGAAAAAAGCGTTTAATCCCTCCAGTCTCCCTAGCCCACGTTTGCGCCGGAGAGTGCGCGCGCGCGTCCGCCTGCAGACACCGCGCCACTGCAGACACCGCAGGCCCGCAGACCCCGCGGGCCGCCGACACCGTGGGCCCGCCGACACTGCGCGCACCCGCAGACTGCGCGCGCCCGCAGACCGCGCTCAGAGAAAATCGTGGGTAAGCAGTCCCGTCTCACTGGCTTCTGGGAGCGCTCCGAGCTCACCCAGCCTGTGACCAAGCATCTCTGTCTCTGGCAGAGTCCCACCTGGAGTCTCCGGACCTCGTAGATCCCTGAGCTCTCCCGGGTCGGAGTCTCCCCGGATCTTGTGGGGACCCCTCGCACAGAGCACCAGTCAGTGCCACAGAGCACCGGTCCGTGTCACAGACCACTAGGAAATCTCGGCTCTGTCTCCCCAGCTGACTTCCCCGCTCTAATACCTGTGAGCTCTGCGACACTCAGACACCCCCGATCCTTCTGTGACCCCGTGGGACCTGAGTCCACATTGTCCCCGTGAGGTCTTCACCCCAGTTTAGCCTCTGGAGTGATGTCCCTCCGTGGAGCCGACTTTTAAAAGTCCTGATTTTGTGCTCCGCCGCTTGCCGGGAGCCGGCCCCTCCCCCTGGGGTCTATCTTCCCATCGCGTTGGATTCACTTCTCCGCTGGTCCTACCTTTCAGAAAGTGGTCGATTTTCTGTTCCTAGAATTGTTGTTTTTCTTCTCTTCGATCTCCTGTTGGATTTGTAGGTGTTCGGAATCGACTCTTAGTTTGATTAACAGTTGGCTCATGTAGTTGGCTGCTCCCATATTGGGGGCTTCCATATTTACAATTTGTAGATCTTCTTGTTGTTGGATAGACCCTTTAAGAATGATGTAGTGTCCTTCTGTATCTCTGGCTACAATCTTTAGTTTAAAATCTAATTATCATCTGGTATGAGAGTCTCTACCCCATCTTTCTTTAGGGGCCCGTTGGTATGAAAATGCTTCTCCATCTCTTCTCTTTCAGTCTTGATGTATCTTTAGGTTTCAAATGGGTCTTTTGTCAGCAGCATATGGATGAGTCCCATTGTTTTATCCAATCTACAACCCTCTTCCATTTTATGGGAGTACTTAGGCCTTTCACGTTGAGAGTGATTATTGAAAGGTATGTTTATGTTGACATCATGTTGCCTGTGAAGTCCTTGTTTCTATAGACTGTTTTTGTAAATTTCTGTTCTGTGTCCCTCTTGGGTTCTCTCTTCCTTTATGGGACCCCCCTCCCCCGCCCCCTTAATATTTTTGTAGTGCCAGCTTGGTGGTCACATACTCTTTTAAACTTTGCCAGTCTTGGAAGCTCTTTATCTCTCCATCCATTTTGAATGTCAGCTTTATTGGATAAGGTATTCCTGGTTGCATGTTCTTTTCATTTAGTGCCCTGAATATGTCTTGGCAGCCCTTTCTGTTTTGGCAGGTTTCTGTGGATAAGTCTGACAGTATTCTGATGGACTTTCTTCTATTCGTAAGGAATCTATTCTCCCTAGCTGCCCCCAGAAGCTCTTGTCTAAAATTATGATTTAGATTCATGAGTTTCACAATCAAATGCCATGAGGTCTTCTACATTTGTTGATCTTGGTAGGTGTTCCTTCTGCCTCTAGGATTCAAATGCTGGTTCCATTCCCCAGATTGGGAAGGTTTTCATCCAGAATTTGTTCAAATATATCTTCTAGTCTTCTCTCTTCCTCCACTCCCTCAGATATGCCAATAATTCTGACATTGGAATGTTTCATGGCTTAATTTATTTCCCTAATTCTGTTTTCATGGCTTCTAATCTGTTTGTTCCATGCCTCCTCCTGATCCTTTTCCTGTATTAGTTTGTACTGTAGGTCCCTAATTCTATCTTCTGCCTTGGTTGCCCTAGCTATTAGAGTGTATATATGAGTGTGTGTGCCTGTGTATGTGTGTGTATTTTTTTTGGCTGTCAGATTATTTAGATTGGATTGATACAAAGCGAAGGTCGAGCAAAGCTTTATTTTGTGCCAAACATCAAGAATCAAACTGACTGGCCAGGGCCATCTCTTACAAAGAAGCAACCCCTCTCTGCCTTACAGACTGGCTTTTAAGGGCAAAGGCCATGTGGTTGGACCTGGCCATGCACAGGTGGCCAATGACACAGAGAAAACTGTACAGTCAGGCTAGGTCACACATAAGTGACCAATTGAGTTACAATTTACCCCATAGTAGGCATTTGAACTACCCTATCATGTTGGTCAGAATTGGTGCCCAAAGGGCGGGGTCCACACAGCTTGGTAGCTAGGGAGACAGTATGCACACCTCACTGATTAGATACCTCCACCAGGCCTGACCTGCCCTTGTATTTGGGCTTTGTTACCTGGGACTGGTTTCCAGGACTTGTTTTTAAGTAAGTCCCTTGGGGATGGGGGGCAGGGACAGTTTAAGTTTTACTGCATAAACATCACAATGGCTATTCAACCGAAATGGAGCCGGTTTGGCTAAATAGGCCCTTACAAGAGATGCTATGTTGTCGCTAATTGTCTTCTCCAACCTACCATTTCCTGTATAATTGTTACTGTGAATTCCCTTTCCAGTATACTGTTTATATCAATATGCAATTTTTACGTCCATCTGAATTTTTCCTTTGTTGGGTGTTCTTTCTCCTCATCATTTTTGTGAGAGGTGGTTGAGGGTATATATAGCTAAATATATCAACCACTACCTAGGCAAGGTGCACCCCAGAATGTTTCAGAGCAATCAGAAATCACCATTAAAAAGAACGAAAAAAGAGAAAAAAAAGAGAACCCAGCCAGAATGAACCCCAAAAGGAAGATTTATAAGATACATACACAAATGAACAAACAAAAAGACTGACAGAAGTAAATGACAAGGAAAAATAGAAAAATCCAGCCAAAATGAACTGTATGAATAAGATTTATACAATACAGATCAAAAACAAATACTAGAAATCCTGACAGAAGGAAAAGATGGGGGAATGGATAAAAATCTTCAATGTGGTTAAGGAAGTTTATTTTGGTTCTTCCTAGGTGTATCTTGATATCTTTGTTAAAGGACTCAACTTTCCAGGGATAAAGAGAGATTGAAAGTGGTTTTTAACTAAGCATAGTATTGAATAGGTAAAAAGGATTACCTTGAAGCTTATATCTACATATATATTGAAAAAAAAGAAAAAGAACACAGGTATATGCATGAAAAAAGTTCAAGTTAAAAGCTTGTTATGGAATATACAATCTCTCGTTGTAATGATAATTAGGTTAAAGAAAATAAAAGAACAAGCATTGTGAGAACAAATGAAAAAAAGGTTGTATCTATGAAATATACACGTTTTAGGGCAACACAGGGGGCTTAATATATTGTTTTCCCCTGATGTTGGTGTTTTACAGTTTTATGGGGACCCTGTGGTTGTTGTTCTGCTGTTCTTTTGGCTTGCCTTCTGGGGGACTGGCCTGTGCATTGTTTTTCAGTCAGTCTTGCTTGGGTTGTGTTGTCCTGCCCCCTATCAGTGGGCTGGCTCTGTGGAAACCGGTTTTTCTGGCTTTTGTTCTCTGGAGGTTTTTTCTCTTTGGTGGCTTTTTGTGGCTTTTCAGAGGTTTAGTGGAAAAGAAAGTGTACCCAGACCTCCACTTCAGAGAGAAGCCTCAGTCTGCTTTCCTCTGGGTGGTCCAGACTCCCCCTCTGTAAATTCCACTGAACACTGCAACTGCCTGCAGGAAATGTGCACCCCCAGCCACTGTCTCAGTGTCCTCCGAGGTGCCTGTTTGTTTCTGCCATCCCCGTGCCACTAAAACCATGATTGATATTGGTCCAGGGAGCCCCGCTTCTGGTGTCTTACCAGGACTGCTGTCTGGGGACTGGGCCCACTCAGGGCTCACTCAAACCCCACAGTTGTGCAGGTCACAGAAGGGTGCTGCTGCCTAGGTATCCTGACCAGATATATGTGCTTTGTACCTTCAGGCGCAGGCTGGGAGTATCTGCTCAGCCGGTCCTAGACAGTGTCTGTTAGCACCCACACCAAGTCTGTGAGGTGCAGGCGGGGAGTGCACTCAGACCCCAGTTGTGCAGTTTGTGCAGAGCACAAAAGGTTGTGGTTCTAGAGAGCATTGGCTGGTGCCCATGCCAGACTCCCTCACACGCGGGCAGGAGTGCATCCAGCTGAGTGGTGGTGCAAGGAGCGCAACATGGGGGGCTCAGGGACCAGGATCTGGAGGCTCTGCTTGTATTCTGTCTGGTGTGGGTGGTCACTGGTGATGACCATCCTGGGTCCATGAGCTTAGGCTCGTGTCCATGACTACCCAATTCCACCAGTTGCCGCTTAAGATATTTTGCTCTTTTTGAGTCTTTTAACCAAACTTCAAGTTAGTGCTGGTCCTCAGCCACAGGGCACTTTCATATTGGGGTATTACTTTCCAATGGGTCCCTTCTGGTGGCTTTTACCTCCTCTGTTTATCCTTTGATATCAGTTGGAGTGTTCCCCGTCTCCTTTACTTCTCCTCTGGCTTCTTCTGCCCCAGTAGAGATCCAGAAGTGTATAATCTTACATCTCAGGCTGATTTCATGGGTGTTCAGAGTGTTCTGGTAGATATTTAGCTCACTTTAGGGGACCAGTTGAAACAGGGTCTCCTACTTCTCCACCATCTTGCCCCTCCTCCCTCCCTTTTTAAAAAATTAAGTTTATCTTAACAAATCTGTCATAGCATACCTAGTAAAGCTCCAAATGCTCCCCACTGCAAGCTAGGAGAAACTCTGCAGAAGACTGGCCTGTGAGCATGAGCAGCCAAAATGAAACAGCAGAGTGCACAGAGCATACACAAGAAACACTTCTTGAATCACCAGGACCTGGACGGTGTATGACTCCTTAATATAGTATTACTCTGAAGAGCAGGAAAAACAACAACCTTTCATACCATGCAAGAGACAGAAACCTACACATAATGACAAAATGGAGGAATTCTCCCAAAAAGAAAGATCAAAAAAAATTACAGCAAGGGATTTTTCTCAAAGCAGATATAATCAATATATCTGAACAAGAATTTACAACAGTCAAGAGAATACTAGCTGGGTTTGAAAGGAGGATAGAAGGCACCAGAGAAACTCTGGCTGCAGAAATAAGAGACCTAAAACCTAGTCAGGCTAATATAAAAGAAAAAAAAAAAAAGGTGCTAAAACTGAGGTGCAAAACTGACTGAAGATGATCACAGGGATGATGGAGGAATCAGAGGAATGAATAGGTGATAAGGAAGATAAAATTATGGAAAATAATGAAACTGTAAAGAGAAGGGAATGAGAACTATTAAATCACAAAGGTAGACTTAGGGAACTCAGTGATTCTATAAAGTGCAATAATATCCATATCATAGGACTCCCAGAAGAAAAAAAGAAGGAATAAGGGGAACAAGGTTTATTTGAACAAGTTATAGTTGAGAAATTTTCTAATCTGGGGAAGAAACAGGGAAGAGGCATAGAAAGTTTCCCTCAACATCATCAGAAACAGCAACAAAACAACATAGAGTAGTGAATCTTGCAAAATACAAAGAAAAAGAACATTCTGGATGCAGCTAAGTAGAAGAGGTCCTTAACCTACAAGGTTAGACTCATGGTTAGCAGCAGAGCCATCCATAGAAATGTGGCAGTCCAGAAAGGAGGTGCATGATATATTCAGTGTCCTAAATGGGGGAAGAAAAAAAAAAAAAGGAGTCAAGAATGCTATACCCAAAGCTATCATTCAGAATAGAAGGAGAGATAATGACTTTCTAAGACAAAGAAAAATTAAATGAATTCATGAACACTAAACCAGCTGTGCAGGAAATATTAAAGGGGAAACTTGGAGTGGGAAAGAGAGAACAAAAGTAACAAAGATTAGGAAGGAATGGATCAATCTAAAAGAAAAATGACTTTACAGGTAATACAATGTCACTAAATTCACTCTATAAATAATCACATTATCTGAATGTAAATGGACTCAGTGCTCCAATCAAAAGACATAAGGTATTAGAATGGATTAAAAAAAACCCACCATTTTAGACTCAAAGACACCTCCAGATTGAAAGTGAGGAAGTAAAGAAACATTTATTATGTTAATAGACATAAAAAGATAGGTGGAGTAGCTATACTCACATAGGCCAAATAAGATTTTATCTATTTATCTATCTATCTATTTATTTATTTATTTTGTCAAATAAGATTTTAATTGTGATAAGAGATGAAGAAGGTCACATATTATAATCAATGTCTATTGAATAGGAAGATCCAACAATTTGTAAATATTAATTCCCCCAACCTGGGAGTAACCAAATATATAAATCAATAACAAACTAAAAAAAAAGTCACTGATAACAATAAAATAATAGTAGGGGACTTTTGCATCCCACTCACAGCAAAAGACAGATCATCTAAGCACAAGGTCAACAAGGAAGTTGTGGCTCTGAATGACACACTGGACCAGATGGACTTCAAGGATATTCAGACCATTTCATTCCAAAACAGAAGAATACACATTCTTTCTGAGTGCACATGGAGCATTCTCCAGAATAGATGACATATTGGGTTACAAATCAGGATTCAACCAGTAGAAAAAGTTTGAGATTATAGTGTACATATTTTCAGACCACAATGCTATGAAATTTGAAGTCAACTACAAAAAGAATTTGGAAAGACTACAAATACATGGATGTTAAAGAACATCCTACTAAAGAATGAAAGGTTAAAAATGGTTCTGGGGAGGAGGGAAGATGATGGATGATTAGGGGCTCTCGTTTAATCTGGTCTCTTGAATTCAGCTAGATGCCTATTAAATCATTCTGAACATGTGAATTCATCCTGAGATGTAAGGAAAGAAATGCTGCAATTCTACAAATAGAAAAGTGACCACTTTTTGCAAGGTAGGAGGTGCAGAGAAGTGAATCTGAGAGGATATATTGGGGGATAAATGGCGGGGGGATGAAACTTTTGTAAGCCAGCTTCCCCTACTTGGCGGGGAGTCTGCTTCTCCCTCTTCCTCTGTCTGCTTATCTGCCTACTTGTGTTCTCTCTCTGTCAGATAATTAAATAAAATCTTTTTTTAAAAAGATTTTATTTATTTATTTGTCAGAGAGAGCGCGGGAGCGAGCACAGGCAGACAGAGTGGCAGGCAGGGGCAGAGGGAGAAGCAGGCTCCCTGCTGAGCAAGGAGCCTGATGTGGGACTCGATCCCAGGATGCTGGGATCATGACCTGAGCCGAAGGCAGTTGCTTAACCAACTGAGCCACCCAGGTGTCCCAATTAAATAAAATCTTAAAGAAAAAGAAAAAAAATGTCCCAAGAAACAGGAGTTAAGGGACAGATGGAATCCCAGTGGAATTCTAACAACCATTTAAAGAAGAGCTAATGTCTATTTTTCTGAAGCTGTTCCAAAAAGTAGAAATGGAAGGAAAACGTTCAAACTCATTCTGTGAGGCCACCATTACCTTGATCCCCAAATCAGCAAAGACTCCACCAAAAATAATTACAGAATAATATCCCTGATGAACATGGATGCCAAAATACTCACCAAGATATTAACCAATAGGATCTGTCATTACATTAAAAGCATTATTCACCATGACCAAGTAGGATTTATTCCTGGGCTGCAAGAATGGTTCAAGAACTGGAAATCAATCAACCTGATATATTACATTAGCAAAAGAAAGGACAAGAACAATATAATCCTCTCAATTGATGTAGAAAAAGCATTTGGCCAAATGCAGCGTTCTTTCTTGTTTTTTAAATTTTTATTTATTTACCTGAGAGAGGGGAAGAGCAAGAAAGGACAAGAACCATATAATCCTCTCAATTGATGTAGAAAAAGCATTAGGCCAAATGCAGCATTCTTTCTTGTTTTTTAAAATTTTATTTATTTACCTGAGAGAGAGAGGAAGAGCACAGAGGTAGAGGGAGCAGGCTCCCTGCTAAGCAAGGAGTCTGACATGAGGCTCAACCCAGGACCCCGAGATCATGACCAGAGCCAAAGGCAGATGTCTAACCAACTGAGCCACCCATGCCACCCCCATGCACCAACAAGATTTTTTTTTTTTTTTGGCAACATCTTTTCTTGATTAAAACTCTCTGCTGTGTAGGGATAGAAGGAACATACCTCAATATCATAAAAGCCATATATGAAAAGCCCACGGTGAATATCAATCTCAGTTGGGAAAAACTGAGAGCTTTTCCCCTAAGGTCAGGAACATGATAGATGTCTACTCACACTACTGTTGCTCAATACAGTTCAATATACAAAAAGAAATTAAAGGCATTCAAATTAGTGAAGAAGACAAACTCTCACTCTTCACAGATGGCATATTTCATGTGGAAAACTGAAAAGACTCCAACCCAAAATTCCTAGAACTTATACAGCAATTCAGCAAAGTGGCAGGATAAAAAATCAACACACAGTGGCATTTCTGTACAATAAAAATGATGCAACAAAAACAATTCAAGGAGTCAGTCCCATTTACAATTGCACTCAAAATCATAAGATACCTAGAAATAAACCTAATAAAAGATATAAAGGATTTGTATTCTAAAAATTACAGAACACTTATGAAAGAAATTGAGGAAAACACAAAGAGATGGAGAAACATTCCATGCTGATGGACTGGAAGAATAAATATTGTTAAAATTCCTATGCTACTCTGAGCATCTGCACATTCAGTGCAATCCCTATCAAAATACCATTAACATTTTTCACTGAGCTGGAACAAATATCCCTAAAATTTGTATGGAACCAGAAAAGACCCTCAATCATCAGGAGAATGTTGAAAAAGAAAACCAAAGCTGGGCGCATCACAGTGCCTGCCTTTGAGTTATGTTGCAAAGCTGTGATCATCAAGACAGCATGGTACTGGCACAAAAACAGACACATAGGTCATTAGAATAGAATAGAGAGCCCAGAAATGGATGCTCAACTCTATGGTCAACTAATCTCCAACAAAGTAGTAAAGAGTATCCAGTAAAAAAGAGACAGTATCTTCAATAAAATGTGCTGGGGACATTGGACAGCCACATGTAGAAGAATAAAACTGACCATTTTCTTACACCACACACAAAGACAAACTCAAAATGGAGGAAAGATCTAAATGTGAGACAGGAATCCATCAGAATCCTAGAGGAGAACACAGGTAGCGACCTCTTCAACCTTGGACAAAGCAACTTTTTGCAAGACGCATCTCCAAAAGCAAGGGAAACAAAAGCAAAAATGAACTATTGGGACTTTACCAAGACAGTCCACAAAACTGGAAAGTAAACTACAGAATGGGAAAAGATATTTGCAAATGACATATCAAAGAAAGGGCTGGTATCCAAGATCTATAAAGAACTTCCCAAGCACTACACCCAAAAAACAATTCAGTCAAGAAATGGGTAGAAGACATGAATAGACATTTCTCCGAAGAAGATATATAAATGGCCTACAGATACTTGAAAAAAATGCTCCACATCCCTTGTCATCAAGGAAGTACAAATCAAAAGCACAATGACTTTCCACCTCACACCTGCCAGAATGGCTAAAATTAACAGGGAACAATAAATGTTGGCTAAGGTGCAGAGAAAAGTGAACCCTCTTACACTGTTAGTGGGAATGCAAGTTGGTACAGCCACTCTGGAAAACAGTATAGCATTTCCTCAAGGTGTTAGAAATGGAGCTACCCTACAACTCACTATTGTACTGCTAGGTATTTACCCCAAATGATCTGAAGAGGCACCTGTACCCCAATGTTTATAGCAGCAATGTCCACAATAGCAGAACTATGGAATAAGCCAAGTTGTACATCAACAGATGAATGGATAAAGAAGATGAAGTACACACACACACACACACACACACACACGTGTATATATTTATATATGATGGAATGTTATTCAGCCTTCAGAAAGGATGAAATCTTACCATTTACATCAATATGGATGGTACTAGAGGGTAGTACATTGAGCAAAATAAGTCAGTCAAAGAAAAAGAATTATATAATTTCATATGTAGAATAAAATAAACACTGGATCATAGGGGAAGGGAGGGAAAAATGGAATGGGAAGAAATAGAGAGACAAACCATGAGAAACTCTTAACTATGCAAAAGAGCCTGAGTGTTACTGGAAGAGAGGTAGGTGGGATGGGGTAACTGGGTGACAGTCATTAAGGAGGGCATATGATGTGATGAGTACTGGGTGTTATACACAACGGTTAAATTATTGAACTCTATATCTGAAACTAATTAGGTTCTATATTTTGGCTAATTGAATTTAAATAAAAATGTGGATAGTCATCACAATTCTAAATGTGTTTAATACTAAAAAAGATAAATGGGTTAACCAGAAAATTAAGGAAGAAATTAAAAATACATAGAGGCAAATGAAAATGAAAACATGATGGTCCAAAACCTCTGGGATGCAACAAATGGAATCCTAAGAGAGAAGAATATAGCAATACAAGCCTTCCCTAAGAAGCAAGAAAAGTTAAAAAAAATAAAAACAAAAAAACCCAAAACAAAGAAACCAAAACCTAACCTTACATCTAAAGGAGCTAAAAAAGAACAGCAAATAAAGCCTAAATGCAGCAAGAAGGGAAATAATAAAGATTAGAACAGAAAGAAATGATAGAGGAAAAAAACAAAAAACGATAGAACAGAGCTGGTTCTTTGAAAGAAATAACAAATTTGATAAACCCCTAGCCAGACTTAGCAAAAAGAAAAGGGGAAAGGACCCAAATTAATAATATTATGAATGAAAGAGGAGTGATCACAGCCACAGTGCAGATATACCAATAATTATAAGAGAATATTATGAGCAATTATATGCCTACCAATGGGTAATCTGGAAGAAATGGATAAATTCCTAAAAAAAGTATAAAGTACCAAAACTGAAAGAGGAAGAAATAGAAAATTCAAACAGATTCATAACCAGCAAATTGATTAAAACAGTAATCAAAAATCTTCCAACAAATAAGAGTCCAGGGATAGAAGTCTTCCTATGGGATTTAAAGAGTTAATACCTATTCTGAAGTTGGTTCAAAATACAGAAATGGAAGGAAAACTTCCAAACTCATTCTATGAGACCACAATTATCTTGATTCCCCAAACCAGAAAAAACCCCACGGGAAAGGAGAATTACAGACCAATGTACCTGATGAATACAGAAGAAAAAATTTCCACAAAGATAGTAGCTAACTGAATCCAATAGTACATTAAAAAGATTACCCACCATGACCAGGTGGGATTTATTCTTGGCTGCAGGTGTGGTTCAATATTCGCAAATCAATCAGCATGATACACCCCATTAATAAAAGAAATGATAAGACCCATATGATTCTCTCAATAGATGTAGAAAAAACATTTGTCAAAATACAACATTCTTTCTTGATAAAAATCCTTAAGAAAGTTGGGATAGAAGGAACAAACATCAAAATTGTAAAGGCCACATACAAAAGACCCACAGTCAATGGAGAAAACTGAGAGCTTTCCACCTAAGTTCGGGAACATGACAGCGAAATCCACTCTCACCACTGTTGTTCAGAATCATACTGGAAGTCCTAGTCTAGCAATCAGACAACAAAAAGAAATAAAAGTCACCCAGATAGGCAAGAAAGAAGTCAAATTTTCATTCTGCACAGGTGACACGATACTCCATGTATAAAACCCTGAAAAATGCCATCCTCAAATCGTTAGAATTCATACAGGAATTCAGCAAAGTGGTTGGATATAAGATCAATATACAGAAATCAGTAGCATTTTATATGCTAACAATGAGACAGAAGAAAGAGAAATTAAGGAGTTGATCCCATTTACAATTGTACCAAAATCCATAAGATACCTAAGAATAGACCATATCAAAGAGGTAAAAGATCTGTACTCTGAAAACTATAGTACGCTTATGAAAGAAATTGAGGAAGACAAAAAGAAATGGAAAAGCACTCCATGCTTATTGATTGGAAGAACAAATATTATTCAAATATTGTTCAAATGTCTATGCCACCCAGAGCAATCTACACATTCAATGCAGTTGCAATCAAAATGACACCAGCATTGTTTCACAGAACTAGAACCAACAATTCTAAAATTTGTATGAAACCAGAAAACATGCTGTATAGCCAAAGTAATGTTGGAAAAGAAAAACCAAAGCTGGTGGCATCACAATGCCAGAATACAAGCCATAGTACAAAGCTGTAATTATCAGGACAATATGATATTGGCACAAAAACAGACCTATAGATCAATGGAAGAGAATACAGAGCCCAGAAATGGGCTCCATTTTTTCCAATGGGAAAAAGATAGTCTCTTCAACAAATTGTGCTGGAGAAAATTGGACAGCCACATGTAGAAGAATGATCATTTTCTTGCACCATACACAAAAATAAATTCAAAAGTGATGGCAGACCTAAATTTAAGACAAGTGTCCATCAAAATCCTAGAGAAGAGCACAGGCAGCAACCTCTTTGACCCTGGCCACAGCAACTTCTTTCTAAATTTGTCCCTGGAGGCAGGAGGAAGAAAAGCAAAAAATAAGTACTAGGACCTCATCAAGATAAAAATCTTCTAAATGGCAAAGGAAAGTATCAACAAAACTAAAAGGTGACCTATGGAATGGGAGAAGGTATTTGGTAATGACTTATCAGATGAAGGACCAGTATCCAGAATATATAAAGAACTGATAAAAATCAACAACCAAAATGTAAATAATGCAGTCAAGAAATGGGCACAAGGCATGAACAGATATTTCTCCAAAGAAGACATACAAATGGCTAACAGACACCTGAAAAAGTGTTCAATATCACTCATTATCAGGGAAATACACGTCAGAACCACAGTGAGATATCATCTCACACTAGTCAGAAAGGTGGAAATTAACAACTCAAGAAAAATGGATGTTGGTGAGAATACAGAGAAAGGCAAATCTTTTTGCACTGTTAGTGGGAATGCAAACTGATGCAGCCACTCTGGAAAACAGTATCAGAGTTCCTCAAAAATTAAAAAAAAAAAAGAAGGACTGCCTTAACCACCAGCAATTGTAATACTCATCCAAAGGATACAAACATAGTGATTTGAAGGGGTACTTGCACCCCAGTGTTTATAGCAGCAGTGTCCACAATAGTAAAAATATGGAAAGATCCCAGATGTCCATTGACAGTTGAATGGATGAAGAAGTAGTGTGTGTGTGTGTGTGTGTGTGTGTGTGTGTGTGTGTGTGTAATGGAATATTTCTCAGCCATCAAAAAGAATGAAATCTTTGTCATTTGCAACAACATGGATGGAACTAGACAGTATCATGCTAAGCAAAATAAGTCAGAGAATGAGAAAAAAACCATACGATTTCACTCATATGTGGACTTCAAGAAACAAAACAGTTGAACACAGGGAAGGGAAGGTTAAGTAAAGTAAAAACAGAGAGGGAAGCAAACCATAAGAGATTTTTAACAGAACAAACTGAAGGTTCCTGGAGGGGAGGTAGTTGGGGGCATGGGATGATGAGCATTAAGGAGGGCTCTTGGGATGAGCACTGAGTGTTATATGCAAGTGATGAATCACTAACTGTGCTCCTAAAACCCATACTACAATATATGGTAAGTAACTTGAATTTAAGTAAAAAAAATTGAAGTTTACTGTTGGGACTATATCTGCACAGTGAAGGAAACACTCAACAAAACTAAAAGGCAAGCTACTGAATGGGACAGTGGGACATGATATTTGCAAATGATGTATCTGATAAAAGTTTATTTTCCAAAATATATAAGGAACTGATATAACTCAATACCCCAAAAAGAAATAATGCAGTTTAAAAAGGAGTAGAAGATATGAACAGATTTCTCCAAAGAAGACATACATACAGATGACCAACAGACAAAT
This sequence comes from Taxidea taxus jeffersonii, assembly GCA_003697995.1. Classification (NCBI taxonomy): domain Eukaryota; kingdom Metazoa; phylum Chordata; class Mammalia; order Carnivora; family Mustelidae; genus Taxidea; species Taxidea taxus. The sequence goes on from ML105817.1 coordinate 15,490, forward strand.
GAAAAAGTGCTCAACATCACTCATCATCAGGGAAATGCAATTCAAAACTACAATGAGATACCAACTCACGTGGTCAGAATGGCTAAAATCAACAACACAGGAAACGAGGTGTTGGCAAGGATTCAGAGAAAGAGGAATGCTCACTTATCATTGGTAGGAATGCAAACTGCTGCAGCTACCATGGAAAGCACTATGGGAGTTCCTCAAAAAGTGAGGTCTGAGAAGGAAGGGAAGAAAAGGGATCGTTGGAGCCTATAGTGTGCCAGGTGTTTCACAACAATGTGCTCTTGCCTTGAATCAGGATGAAGACTCCCATCCCAGGTCCTATAGCACAACCCTCTCAGATGCATGGTCTCTTGACAAATCTATATCCTTCACTAGACTGGAGGCCCTTGAGGGCAGGAGCTGTGTCCCCAGAGCCTAGTCCAGGGCCTAGCACAGAGCTGGCATTCAGAAAAGGCTCACTGTGCTGTGAAGTGTGTAAACCTGGCGATTCACAGACCTGTACCCCTGGGACTAATAATACAGTATATGGTATTTAAAAAAAAGGCTCACTGGATGAACACAATACATGAGAATCACAGAGCAGCCGAGCGGGACAAGTAGCTAAGACTCTTATTTTACAGCTAAAGATTACACAAAGAGCAATGGAAGTGCATAAGGTGGAGAGGGCAGGAGGTGCCAAGAACTGGAGCTTGGTCTTAATCTTGTAGGTAGCATGAGTCACTTGAGACCTCAGACTGGGAGTGATGTGATGATGTTGAACTGGGAGGTACTTCAGCTGTATGATTCAGTGAGAGGCAGGAAGTAGGGAGGGACTGGAGGCTGCAGATTCCCCCGTTTTGTTTAATTATGACTTGAATTACAAACTTGGTGTTAACTCTGCTGACAAATTATTGCATTCATTTACTGAGTATCTATTGCAGTTATAAGACAGTTACCCTTTACTGAGGGCCTACATCGTGTCAGGTGCGTTGTCCTCATGATTTGACTTAATCCTCAGAACTAACTTTCAAGATGGATGGTAATGTTTTCCATTTTATGGATGGGGAATCTGAGCTCAGAGAGTTGAAGCTGCAGCCCAGGGACTCAGAGGATCTGCAAACCATGCACTGCATTTGCACCTGGGGATAAAAGATAAGGTGCTCCCTGCCTAGTGAGGGGCACAGGAGAAAAATAAACAGACATGAGTCATGTTGTATAAGAGGTACTACAATAGAGAGAAACACAGAAGGACTGAAAGTTCCCAGAGCAGGCAGGGCCACTAAACACTCTTAGGGTTGATGGATGGAGTCTCATTGTGACAGGTAAAGAAGAATGCATCATAAGTTGGAAACAGGCCTAGCATCCTATTACTCACCTTTTCTCTTGTTGGAGCAAAGTCAGACTCTGCAAAACCTAAGAAGAAATGGCTGAAAGCAGAAGGACAAACATGCAGAGCATTATTGCATGGGACTAAAAAAATCATCTTCATGATTGTAGTACTTTGGCACAGAGGCTTCTCCATGTTAATTGCCAGCAATAGGTTGATCCCCATCTTTCTGCCCCCTCCAAAAGAGGCAAAGTGGGACATGTTTGTTCAGTATCTAGAAGCTGTCATACCAGAAATTCCACCCCATTCAGGGCTTATGGAATACAAAGTGTGTGATTTGTTTCCAAAGCAGCAGACTCATAAAAGCAAAAGATTATGCAGAAACATGCTAGATGTTTGTAATATATAAAAAGAGTAGGACTATCTCAGTAGGCAGGTATTAAAGCAAAGATCAAATTATAGGATGACAGGACTGTAATTTGCTCAGAAGATATCTTTTTCTAGTCCATTTTAGTCCCACAGATAAAAAGCAGGATTGCCAATCACACACCTGGAGAAAGAACCAGGATGAAAACAAAGTGATGGCAGTAGCTGCTGGCTTTGTCCCCCATGCAGTGTTTTCCTCACAAACATCAATCCACCTCTTTTTTTTACTCTTAATTTTTTGGTATATATTTTATTTTCTGTATAAAATATACTCCCCTCAGTGTTAAGTGCTGAATGCCCATTGGTGTTCCCTAGTCATAGAAAATATGTCTCATGCAGAAGACACAAGCTACCTTTTTAATCCAGAGTCTCCTTAGCAGGCCCTGTCTTAGTTCTTGCCAGAGAGGACAGCTAACTGGCTTATCCTAAACTCAGCTCTTCAGTCCCATCTCTTGCCACAGTATCCACTTAACCCCAGGAATCCTGTGCAGCTAGTAAGCTTATTTAGTGACCTAGGCAACACATACACTTCAGAGGGACTGCGAGGAAGTCTTATTGCTTAAGGTGGAATGTTCTGTATAGGTGTTAGTGAGGGCTATGTGTGTGTGTGTGTGTGTGTGTGTGTGTGTGTGTGTGTGTGTGTGTGAAGTGAGGTAGAGAGGAAGATAGCAGACCAAGAGGCCATTTGGCTAAAACCAATTTCACATCTGAGTTGAGCTGGGAAATTTCCAGCCATCCTGTGAAGTGCAAAACTTGGAGACCCTTCAGGTTTGTAGTACATGTCCTAGAGCGTGCCCCAACAACTTTTTGAAGAGAAACTTGGTCCTCCTAGTTCGATGCCTCCTTTTTCATAGAAGAATTTATCTATGCTAAGACCAGTTGGCTACAGGCCAGACACAGCTAGGGGCAGAGCCTGGAACTGCTTTTGGCTCAGTGCTCATTCATCACTGAAATGGAGGGCCCATGGTGCCCCAGTCCTCTATCCCATCTCCACACTGTTTCTTAGGGCATTCCCATTGGTCTTTTTCTTATTGAGTGAAGTCATTCTCAACATGTAGGGGGGTCAGGGGTGGCGGCACCCTGAGGACTCTTGGAATCTGGAGCAGGCCCTGCATGTCTTTTAAAAAGCCAAGCCCCAGGTGTACAACCTGTGCTCCACCACTGGTCTAAACATAGGCCCTGCGTAGCAGCAAGGTAAGACCTTGAAATTCTCATTGCCTGTTTTTCTCCCCAGCATTTGCTGAACCTCTTCCTAGAAGCTCCATGGCACCCAGCCTGCCTCTGAGACAATTGGGGTTACTGCAGCAGGCCACAGAGAGGGTTGTCATCTTTACTCCCAAGACTTCAGAAGGAATCAGGGCATAGAGTTACCCTGGAACAAATGCAGATAGCTCTGAGGGTCCTCATGCCAAAAGGGTCAGCAGTGAACAAAACAGACCAAAGCCCCTGCTTTCATAGGCTTACATTTCTCGGAGTGGTGGGGAGCTCTACAACAAACAGACATGATTTTGCTGTCACACCTATCCTTTGTTGAGGGCCTTCCAGAAAGCTCATTGCTTTTCACTTAGTCCTTATATCTGAGCCAAGAGACCTCTCAGGCCCAGGTTCAAACCCAGGGTGTCTGTGAACCTCACCTCCACTCCACAGGATAAGGGTCCTGGTGCCAGAGAGTTGTGGTGAGGTAGAAGAAGTGCCAGTGCCTGGTGTTGCAGGGTAGGGATAAGGGACAAATTCATTGTCCTAGGTATGATCCCAAGTTCCCCTGACCACCTTCAATAATTGCTTTATGCAAACAGTACTTTGCCATCAACTTCCATTTAAGGAGATGAACACTCTCCTTGTGGGCTGGCCTATCCTGAATCATTCCTGCTATTTCTGAGGCTCTGTGAAAGGCACTGTGGTATATTTCGTATTGAGCAAGTGCAGGTCCTTGGTCACCTCAATCTGTAATTCCTCTTCTTGAGGACTCTCGGGAAAAGTCTCTGTTCTTCATGACAAGAATGGCACTTCTAGGCACTGCTGTGGGTTCTGTATATGGATACTGTGAGTCACAAAACTGGATCTAGTTTTTAAAATGGCTGCTAGAAAGCTCGGAGCCCAATCTGTGGCCCCCAGCAAATGTATAGGACACCCAGCAATTGCTTTGTGAACCAACTTCACTCCTATCTCATCTGTTTTCATTCATCTTCTTTGTCCCATTTTCTTCATTCACCCATTTTTAATTTTATCTAATTGTATTGGGTTGAATTAGTGAGGAAAAAAATAAATACTGAATGTTGTGTTCCACACATTCAACTGCATTCTTTTAGGCACCCAGGATAAAGATGAGCCCTGCCTTCCACAGATTCACACTGAGTTCCCCTACCTCTTGACCCTTTGGGGGAGAGGATCAAGTGCTTTTATTTCCTCTTTGCTATCTGCCAAGTAAAGACCCCTGCAAGATTCTGCTCAAGTACTAAGAAGGCTTGTCTAAAAGTTCCTACTAAGAAGTCTTGTCTAAAAGTTCCAATAGGGGGGCGCCTGGGTGGCTCAGTGGGTTAAAGCCTCTGCCTTCGGCTCAGGTCGTGATCCCAGGGTCCTGGGATGGAGCCCCGCATCTGGCTCTCTGCTTGGCAGGGAGCCTGCTTCCCCCTTTCTCTCTCTGCCTGCCTCTCTGCCTACTTGTGATCTCTGTCAACTAAATAAATAAAATCTTTTTTTAAAAAAAGAAAGCTTTAAAAAATATATTTTATTTATTTACTTGACAGGGAGAGAGGGAATACAAGCAGGGGGAGTGAAAGAGGCAGAAGGAGGCCTCCTGCAGAGCAGGGAGCACCATGTGGGACCCCATGCCTTTCTGAGGCTATTTTTCCTCTTTGGCAAAATGGATCCTTCAGGATCCTTTTGTGAATTGTGAGGATTAGACGGTTGTCATTGTTAACCATTCTTGTTACTAGCTAGCTGGTAAGCTACTTAACCTTACCAACCCTGCTAAACAAGGAGTCTTCAAAGATTTATTTAAAAAAAAAATTTCCCAAAGGCTTGTGGCCAGGAGAAAGCCCCAAATGAAGCTGAAAGTACAAGCTGCTCTTGAAGGTAGGGAACCTTCTCTACCACAAGAAATCTAACTGCTGGGAGGTAGATGTGACTATAATGTCTAGCTCCAGGATAAACTTAGACAACTTTGGGGTTTCCAAGAAGATCTGATATTGAAAAGAGAGGCAAGGAAGAGATAATCACATTCACAGAGTACTTAATCCCTGTTAATTTAATGAACTCACAAGACTGTACTTGGCTCCTGCCATGTATCCAGCCTATGTTGAGCACTGGGACTAGAAGGATAACAGGCCAGATGGAGTCCTCACTCTCAGGGAGCTTACAGCGTGGGGACATACACTATTCTAGTGCTTCCCAAACTGCAGCTACTCTGTACCACTTTCACAGTTTTCTATGTCTGCCTGATACCCAAACTAGTAGCTTCCTAATGTTTGCCTTTAAATCAATTCATATTTTTTACTTTGGAAAGAAAACCAGCATGTTTCTAATATATTAAAATAAACACTTAAATATAAAATTTGTGGTCTACACTCTAACTTATTTGATAAACAACAGAAACAAATAGCCTTGGGAAACAATGAACTTCGGAATGGAATGGTCCTGATAATTCTGTGAGATTGGTTTTATTTTCCCCATTTTACAAGTGGGAAGATGAAGGCAAAGACTGAGGTCTTACTTTGGTCACCTAGCCAATAAGTGTTGGAGCTTTGATTCCAGGTGAAGTCTGTGGGACTCCAAAGCCTATGTCTTTTTCACCACCTCTGCTTACTCTAAGGCCCCTTTAGTCCTGCTACTTTGCCTCATGTAGCACATTTTGCACATGTGCAAACATGTGCTTGGGATGTCTGCTTTGTCTTCTCACCAACTCCCAGTTTAACCAGAGGCTCGGGTCCATGGGACATGAGTGACCTGTCCTCAAAGGGCACATCTGACAATAGCCTGATGCATGGGAGTATGTGCAATGGGCCTGGTCTAACATAGGGCTTAGTTTTTAATACCACTGACTTTTCAAGGCAAACCTGTTAATACAAATGCCTGGCTACCTAGGACATCCCTTTAGAAATGAGCACTAAGCATGACCCTTTTAGGAGGAAATGTGCTCTCAGAATAACTCATAATTACAGGTCTAGATGACAAGGGGAGAAGCAAAATCATGCAGGGGAAGTTCTGGCACTATGGATTTCTAATTCATACTTTTCAGTTTCAACAAACATCTATGATGACCCTTCTATGTGCAGTATACCTGGTCTCATTTAATGTTCAAAGCAACTCCCTACAATAGGTGTTACTATCTTTACTTTCACAAATAAGGCTGTTCTACAGAGTTACTCAGCTTGCTCAATGAATGTCTCTTAGGTAGCCAGCTGGAATAAGGTTGCTAGGCATGCTGCTTGCTCATCACTCAAAGTTTGACATCTGTTTCATAAAGGCATCCTAATAAACCCTGAAAGAACTACCTTATTACAGGGCTAGTCCCAAGATTCTTTTCCTGACAGGAAGTTTTCTTCATCTCTATTTGTTGGAAAGTATCTTTATGTCATTCTTGTTCTTGAATGCAAGTTTTTTGGTGTGTAGTTCTAAGTTGACAGTTATTTTTTTCTTAGTTCTTTAAGGATATCATTTTACTGTCTTCTGATTCATCCTGAGGTCAGTCTAATCATTAACACTTCAAAAATAATGTACCTTGATTCAGTAGCTGGTTTTGAGATCTTGTTTATGTTTTTGATGATCTGTGGTTTCCCTAGGATGTGTCCAAATGTTGGTTTTTGTATTTTATTTTGCTTGAGTTTATTGTGTGTCCTTAGTTTGAGAGTTTGGGTCTTTTATCACTTCTGGAAAATGTTTAGCCATTATATTTTTGAATAATCCCTCCTTATCCTTCCCTGCTCTTATTCTGTTTTTTCATTTTCACTTTTCTTACTAAATGTATGCTAGGCTTTCTCAATCTTAAGTATATGTCTTTTATTTTATTATTTTTCAAAAAGTGTTGGCTTTTTAATTTTTATTTTAATTTCACTTGGTTAAAATACAGTTCTATATTAGTTTCATGTGTATAATATAGTTATTCAACAATTCCACACATTACCTGGTGCTCATCACAACAAGTGCCCTCCTTTCTATCAACTGTGTCACACACACACACACCCCTCCCATCCCCTCTGGTAACCATTGGTTTGTTTTCTATAGTTAAGATTGTTTCTTGGTTTGCTTTTTTTTTTCCCCGCCTTTGTTCATTTGTTTTGTTTCTTAAATTCTACCTGTGAGTGAAATCACGTGGTATTTGTCTTTCTCTGACTGGCTTATTTGGTTTAGCATTATCCTCTCTAACTCCAGCCACATCATTGCAAATGGCAAGATTTCATTGTTTTGTGGCTGAGCAATAGTCCATTGTATGTACATAGAGCATCTTCTTTATACATTCATTGGTTGATGGACATTTGGACTGTTTCCATAATTTGGCTATTGTAGATATTGCTACTATAAATATTGGTGTGCATGTGTCCCTTTGAATTATTGTTTTTATATATTCTTTGGGTATATACTCAATAGTGTGATTGCTAAATCAGAGTGGTTCAATTTTTAACTTTTTGAGGCACTTCTATGCTGCTTTCTACAGTGGCTGCACCAGTTTGCATTCCCACCAACAGTAAACAAGCATTCTCCTTTCTCTGCATGCTTGCCAACACCTGTTACTTCATGTGTTGTTGACTTTAGCCATCCTGACAGGTGTGAGGTGATATCTCATTTTAGTTTTGATTTGCATTTCCCTGATGGGAAAGGATTGATTAACATCTTTTCATGTGTCTGTTGGCCATAAGTATGTCTTCTTTGGAAAAATGTTTGCTCTTATCTTCTGCCCATTTTATAATTGGATTATTTGTTTATAGGGTATTTAAGTTCTTTATATATTTTGGATACTAATTTTTATTGGATATGTCATTTGCAAATATCTTGTCCCATTTAGTAGATTGCCCTTTAGTTTTGTTGCTCCCTTTGGTGTGCAGAAGCTTTTTTTTTTTTTTTTTTGATGTAGCCACAAGAGTTTATTTTTGCTTTTATTTTCTTTGTCTCAGGAGATTATCGAAACAAATGTTGCTATGGCCAATATCAGAAAAAGCCTTACCTGTGCTCTCTACTAGGATTTTTATGGTTTCAGGTCTCACAGTTAGATACTTAATTCATTTTGGGTTTATTTTTCTGTATGGTATAGGAAAGTGGTCCAGTTTCATTCTTTTGCTTGTAGTTGCCCAGTTTTCCTAAAAGCATTTGAGATTTTTTTCCTCATTGGATATTCTTTGTTGAAGATTGACCTTATAATTATGAGTTCATTTCTGGGTTTTCTATTCTGTTCCATTGATATATGTGTTTCTATTTTTGTGTTGGTACCATACTGTTTTTGTTACAACAGCTTTGTGATACAACTTGAAGTCTGGAATTGTGATGCCTCCACCTTTTCTTTTTCAAGGTTGATTTGTGTATTTGGGGTCTTTTGTGGCTCCATACACATTTTTGGATTGTTTGCTCTAGTTCTGCGAAAAATGCTGTTGGCATTTTGATAGGGATTAAATTAAATATGTAGATTAAATTGGGTCATATAGACATTTTAACAATATTTATTCTTCTATCCATGAGCATGGAATGTTTTTCCATTTCTTTGTGTGATCTTCAATTTATTTCATCATCATTTTATAGCTTTCAAAGTATAGGTCCAGATAAACCTCCTTGGTTAAGCTTATTCTTAGGTATTTTGTTCTTTTTGATACAATGATAAGTGAGATAATTTTCTTTTTCTTTCCTTTTTTTTTTTTTTAAGATTTCATCTATTTGTTTGACAGAGAGATCACAAGTAGATAGAGAGGCAGGCAGAGAGAGAGGAGGAAGCAGGCTCCCTGCTGAACAGAGAGCCCGATGCGGGGCTCGATCCCAGGACCCTGGGATCATGACCTGAGCCGAAGGCAGAGGCCCTAACCCTCTGAGCCACCCAGGTGCCCCACTTATTTTCTTTTTCTGATAGCTCAGTATTGTATATAGAAATGCAAGCAATTTATTTATGTAATTTTTTATCCTGCTATTTACTAAATCCATTTATTAATTTTAAGTTTTTTTGGTGGTCTTTAGGGTTTTAGTATATAGTATCATGTCACCTGCAAATATTGACAATTTTACCTCTTTGCCAATTTTAATGCCTTTTATTTCTTTTTCTTTACTTTTTTTTTCAGTTTTTATTTAAATTCCAGTTAGTTAACATGCATTAATATTAGTTTCTAATAAATAATTCTAATTCCAAAATAATTTCTGACTAATATTAGTTTCAGGTGTACAATGTAGTGATTCAACACTTCCGTCCAATACCTGGTGCTCAGTGAACTGCCCTCCTTAATCCCCATCACCTATTTAATCCATCCCCCCAACCAACCTCCCATCTGGTAACTACCAATTTGTTCTCTATAGTTAGGTCTCTGTTTCTTGGTTTGCCTCTCTCTCTCTCTTTTTTCCTTTTTCTTGTTTGCTTTGTTTGTTAAATTCCATGTATGAGTGAAATCATACGGTATTTGTCTTTCCCTTTCTGACAGATTTTGCTTAGCGTGATACTCTCTAGCTCAGTCCGTGTCACTGCAAATGACAAGATTCCATTTTTTTTAATGTTATGTTAGTTGCCATACATCATTAGTTTTTGATGTAGTGTTCCATTATTCATTGTTTGCGTATAACTCCCAGTGCTCCATGCAATACATGCCGTCCTTATTACCCATCACTGGGCTAGCCCATCCCCCTACCCCCTCACTCTCAAACCCTCAGTTTGAGTCCGGAGTACATAGTCTCTCACTATGCTCATCTCCCACTCCGATTTTCCCTCCTACAGTTTTCCCTTCCTTTTCCTAATGTACTCTATACTATTCCTTATGTTCCACAAATAAGTGAAACCATATGATAATTGTCTTTCTCTGTTTAACTTATTTCACTTAACATAATCTCTTCCAGTTCCATCCATGTTGATGGAGATGTTGGGTATTCATCCTTTCTAATGGCTGAGTAATACTCCATTGTGTATATGAACCACATCTTCTTTATCCAGTCTTCTGTTGAAGGGCATCTTGGAACCTCTCACAGTTTGGCTATTGTGGACACTGCTGCTATGAACATTGTGGTTCATATGGCCCTTCTTTTCAATACATTTGTATCTTTGGGGTAAATGCCCAGAAATGTAATTGCTGGGTCATAGGGTAATTCTGTTTTTAACTTTTTGAGGACCTTCACACTGTTTTCCAAATTGGCTATACTAACTTGCATTCCCACCAACAGTGTAAGAGGGTTCCCCTTTCTCCACACCTGTCCAACATTATTTGTATCTTGCCTTGTCAGTTTTTGCCATTCTAACTGGTTTAAGTTGGTATTTCAATGTGGTTTTGATTTGAATTTCCCTGATGGTTAATCATGTTAAACGTTTTTCATGTGTCTGTTGGCCATTTTTATGTCTTCTTTAGAGAAGTGTCTGTTCATGTCTTCTGCCCATTTTTTATTTGATTATTAGATTATCAATCTATTATTAGATTATTTGATTTTTTGAGTGTTGAGTTTGAGTTCTTTATAGATCTTATATACCAGCCCTTTGTCTGTAGTGTCATTTGCAAATATCTTCTCCCATTCTGTGGGCTGCCTCTTCGTTTTGGTGACTATTTCCTTTGCTGTGCAGAAGCTTTTGATCTTAACGAAGTCCCAAAAGTTCATTTTAACTTTTGTTTCTCTTGTCTTTAGAGACATGTCTTGCAAGAAGTTGCTGTAGGCAAGGTCAAAAAGGATACTGCCTATATTCTCCTCTAGGATGTTGATGGATTCTTCTCTCTCTCTCTCTCTCTTTTAAAATAATTTTTAATTTTTTTATAACCATATAATGGATTATTAGTCTCAGGGGTACAGGTCTGTGAATGATGGATTCTTCTCTTACATGGAGGTATTTCATCCATTTTGAGTATATCTTTGTGTATGGTGTAAGAGAATGGTCGAGTTTCATTCTTCTGTACATAGCTGCCCAATGTTTCCAGCACCATTTATTGAAGAGACTGTCTTTTTTCCATTGGATATTTTTTCCTGCTTTGTCAAAGACTAGTTGGGCATAGAGTTGAGGATCCATATCTGGGCCCTCTGTTCTGTTCCATTGATCTATGTGTCTGTTTTGGTGCTAGTACCATGCTCTCTTGGTGATCATTGCTTTGCAGTGAAGCTTGAAATCAGGCAGTGTGATGCCCCCAGTTTGGTTTTTCTTTTTCAACATTTCTTTAGCAATTCAGGGTCTCTTCTGGTTCCACACAAATTTTAGGATTGTTTCCTCCAGCACTTTGAAAAATGCCAGTGGAATTTTGATCAGAATGGCATTGAAAGTGTAGATTGCTCTGGGAAGCATAGACATTTTAACAATGTTTATTCTTCTGATCCATGATCATGGAATGCTTTTCCTACTTTTTGTGTCTTCTTACACTTATTTCATGGGTGTTCTGTAGTTCCTTGAGTACAGATCCTTTGCCTCTTTGGTTAGGTTTCTTCCCAGGTATCTTATGGTTCTTGGTGCTATAGTAAATGGAATCAATTCTCTAATTTCCCTTTCTATATTTTCATTGTTAGTGTATAAGAAAGTAAATGATTTCTGTGCATTGATTTTGTATCCTGCCACATTACTGAATTGCTGTATGAGTTCTAGTAGTTTGAGGGTGGAGTCTTTTGGGCTTTCCATATAAAGTATCATGTCATTTAAGGAGAGTTTGACTTCTTCTTTGCCAATTTGTATACCTTTTATTTCTTTTTGTGTTCTGATTGCTGTTGTTAGGACTTCCAGTACTATACTGAACAATAGTGGTGAGAGTGGGCATCCTTGTTGTGTTCCTGATCTTAAGGGAATTGCTCTCAGCTTTCCCCCATTGAGAATGATACTTGCTGTGGGCCTTTCACAGATGGTATTTATGAAATTGAGGAGTGTTCCCTCTGTCCCTACACTCTGAAGAGTTATAACCAGGAAATGATGCTGTATTTTGTCTAATACCTTTTCTGTGTGGATTGAGAGGACTGTGTGATTCTTGTCTCTTCTCGTATTGATGTGATCTATCACATTGATTGATTTGCAAATTTTGAATCACCCTTGCATCCCAGGGATAAATCCCATCTGGTTGGACGGATAATCCTTTTAATGTACTGTTGAATCCTAGTAGCTAGGATCTGGTTGAGAATTTTGGTATCCGTATTCATCATGGATATTGGTCTGTAATTCTCCTTTTCGGTGGGGTCTTTGCCTGCTTTTGGGATCGATGTAATGCTGGCCTCATAGAATGAGTTTGGAAGTTTTCCTTCTGTTTCTTTTCTTTTGTTTGTTTCTTTCTTTCTTTTGAAACAACTTAAAGAGAATAGTTATTATTTTTTCTTTAGAATTCCTCAGGGAATCCATCAGGCACTGGACTCTTGTTTTTCAGGAGGTGTTGATAACTGCTTCAATCTTGTTACTGGTTATTGGTCTATTCAAGTTGTTAATTTCTTCCTGTTTCTGTCTTGGTAGTTTATAGGTTTCCAGGAAGGCCATCCATTTCTTGCAGGTTGCTTAATGTTTTAGCATATAGTTGTTGATAATAATTTCTGTTTTTAAAATTTTTATTCATTTTTTAAATTTCTTTTCATTTTCCAGAATTCATTGTTTATGCACCACACCCAGTGCTCCATGCAATACCTGCCCTCCATAATACCCACCAACAGACTCACCCAACCCCCCACCCCCCAAAAAATCCTCAGTTTGTTTTTCAGAGTCCACAGTCTCTCATGGTTCATCTCCCCCTCCAATTTCCCCCAACTCTCTTCTCTCCATCTCCCCATGTCCTCCATGTTATTCTTTATGCTCCACAAATAAGCAAAACCATATGATAATTGACTGTTTCTGCTTGAATTATTTCACTCAGCATAATCTCCTCCAGTCCTGTCCATGTTGATAACAAAAGATGGGTATTCATCCTTTCTGATGGAGACATAATACTCCATAGTAGATATGGACCATGTCTTCTCTATCCATTTGTCCATTGAAGGGCATCTTCGTTCTTTCCACAGTTTGGTGACTGTGGCCATTGCTGCTGTGAACATTGGGTAGAGATGGCCCTTCTTTTCGCGACATCTGTGTCTTTGGGGTAAATACCCAGTAGTGCAATTGCAGGCTCATAGGGTAGCTCTATTTTTATTTTCTTAAGGAATCTCCACATTGTTTTCCAAAGTGTCTGCACCAACTGTTGCTGCGGTGAACATTGAGGTTCAGATCGCCCTTCTTTCCCTACATCTGTATCTCTGGGGTAAATACCCAGTAGTGCTATTGCAGTGTCATAGGGAAGCTCTATTTTTAATTTCTTAAGGAATCTCCACACTGTTTTCTAAAGTGGCTGCACCAACTTGCAGTCCCACCAACAGTGTAAGAGGGTTCCCCTTTCTCCACATCCTCTCCAACACATGTTTCCTGCCTTGTTAATTTTGGCTATTCTAACTAATGTAAGGTAGTATCTCAATGTAGTTTGATTTGAATCTCCCTGATGGCTAATGGTGATGAACATTTTTTCATGTGTCTCTTAGCCATTTGTATGTCTTCATTGGAGAAGTGTCTGTTCCTATCTTTTGCCCATTTTTTAAAAAAAGATGTTATTTGGGGCACCTGGGTGGCTCAGTGGGTTAAGCCTCTGCCTTCAGCTCAGGTCATGATCCCAGAGTCCTGGGATCAAGACCTGAGTCGAAGGCAGAGGCTTTGACGCACTGAGCTACCCAGGCACCCTCTTCTGCCCATTTTTTTTTATTTCAAAGATCAATTTATTTAGGATTACAAATATTAAAAATAAAGGATTTATGCATTTCTTAGTTAACAAAACAGTTTAGCTAAGTATAAACTGCACTAAAGTTCTGCAGTGGCACAATAACAACAAAGAATATGGAAACATTTCTTAAACTATACAAAAATTTCAAATAGAAAATAATCTCGTTTTAGTTTTCTCATACATTCACATAAAAAAGTTCCATTTTATGAGACATCTAAAAGAATCAAAGCCACGTCTACAGCTCTATCTTAAACTCCAGATCTGAGAACGATTTTAATGTATTTTGATTTTATAATATTCTATAGTAAAACAAAGACAATCCCAAATACACACTTTTTACAAGATTAACATTTTAGGCAGGGTTTTTCCTTTAAAAAACCAAGAAAACAACAACAAAAAAAAACCCCACAACCAAATACAAACCTTTTTTTTTTTTTTTTTACATTTCACAGCACTGGTTATTATACGTGTTTTCCTTATAAAATCTTTTGACTTTATAAATTGTGTACGGTTGAATTTTATCCGGTCAGCTGCTTGAAAAGTTGTGCATAAATAAAAATATGAAAATAGTGTGTTATCAGTCTTTTTAAATGAGTCTCATAACAATGGGAAAAGTCAGGCTAAATCCACTTGCTGAAATGTAGCATTTTGCAAGTAATTTATTTTTCTCCTGCTCCTTCCTTTTCTTTTAGTAGATGAACAACAAAAGTTTCTTTTATAAATTTTGAGAAATTAAAATATTTATGATTATTAAAATGATTTCTAGAGCCTCGTCACCCTTCAGGTATCCACCCCACATACTTGTCAAGGCTACATCTCCCATGCCTGTTTTGGTGGCTTTGTCCACAGGTAACTTCCTGCCTCTGGAGGGTGCTGGCTTCCAGAACCTGGAGGCTGGCGCTGCAGCCCTCAGACCACAGCTCCCCGCAAGAGGTACTTGTCTGTGGGCGCTGGCCCCAGAAACAGCTGTCTGTGCCTGTTGACTGAATTCATGTACGTTGATAACGGGGTCTGCACACTCTTCCGTGAAAGCGTCTTACCTTCAGACAGTTTTGGGTGAAAAATTAACGTGTAACATAAGTGATGCTACTGAAGCTGAATCATAGGAAGAAAAATAAACAGAATGCTGGTCAGCATTGGCGGTTCAAGAAGCACGACAGTATGTTCCAATGTCTTCGCTGGAGATGTACAGTTCCCTTGTTTTCCAGCATGTGGGTCATTTGGTGATGGAAGCCGAGGTGAAGGGATGCTAGTGTCCTGTGCGGCTGCAACAGGGAAGGCTCTTTTTCAGTCTCTGTTGTGTCCATGGCGGCGAAGGCCTGCAGGCTTCCCATCTGGTTCAGACCACTCTGAATGTGTGAAACATGGGTTTCTACATTATTCTGAAACAACAGATATGAGAAGCATATGTTGTACTCTTGGTATCATTTAAAGAATCTGTAAGTGATTTGAACTCAAAGGAATTCAGCTCTCCTTCTGCCAGACACTTAATTTATAATAAAGTAGGAGTGAGCTGGAGATTAAGTCTGTCAGATTTTCATTCTCAACAAAGGGCTGCCCAGTGGAAGAGCTGGCTGCTGGACAAGCCCCTGGGCTTCCTCCTCACACCTCCATCTCCTATCTGTGGGATGGTCCGCAGGCTGCCTACCCTGGTCTGGAGCGGGCTCATAGAAGTAGTGCTGCACTTATGCAAAACTTTGTTGAGGTCCTTGTTGAGTTGCTCAAGCTCCAGAAGGACGGTTGCATATCTCCGCTGAAATTCGATGCTGATGGGCATGCGATAGGATTTCAATATTTCTGCTTCCGTGTTCATTGCTCTTAATTTTTTGATATGTTCCCCTTTTTAATCATGAGAATTTTTGACAATTTGGTCACTTGGATAAGGAATTGTACTGGAAAACCACCTAGTGTTTCAGTGTCAGACCCACAAATCTTACTTCTCTAAGGTGACAGCTAGTACAGGATCATTATCCATAATTGGTGACTGGAGAGGAGGAGAACAATGTAACAATGGTGGAGTCATAAAGAATCAGGAAGGTCCCTGCTTTTGTCCAAAGGCAGGAGCTGGCATTGTCTCATGAGGCTCATGACTAAGAACTTCATAGGGATGGGATGGGTGCCAAGCCCTGCCCTATCAAAAGTTATTCTATAAGTAGCATTAAAAGTATCCACAGCAACTGTTTGTCGAGTGAAGAGACAGTCATGAACACCATGTAATCGAGCTATAACTTTGATTCCAATAACCATGGCAAAGGAATTTCATCTGGGAGATCTTTGAACTGGGAAACATCTGCACCTTTCCTTTGTTGTAAGAGTCTTATTTTCTGTCGTGTCTGTTTTAATGCTGTTTTAATGCTTGTGCCTCAAAAAAGGCACAAGAACGTCTCTGTGGTTTTCCTATAAGTCACCCGATTTTTCTATTCTTGTTAACTTTCTTCTTTTTTTTTAAATTTTATTTAAGCTTTTTTTAATTTAAACATATAATGTAACCCCACCACCTTCTCCCAACCCCTATCCCCCCCCATCCCCCTCAGTTTGTTTTATGACATTAAGAGTCTCTTTTGGTTTTTCTCCCTCCCGATCCCATCTTGTTTCATTTATTCTTTTCCTACCACATTAACCCCCACCCCCGTTGCATCTCCACTTCCTCATATCAGGGAGATCATGTGATAGTTGTCTTTCTCCAGTTGACTTATTTCGCTAAGCATAATACACTCTAGTTCCATCCATGTCGTCACAAATGGTAAGATTTCATTTCTTTTGATGGCTGCATAGTATTCCATTATATATATATACACCACATCTTCTTTATGCATTCATCTGTTGATGGACATCTAGGTTCTTTCCATAACCTGGCTATTGTGGACATTGCTGCTATAAACATTCGGGTACACGTGCCCCTTTGGATACAACTACGTTTGTATCTTTAGGGTAAATACCCAGTAGTGCAATTGCTGGGTCATAAGGTAGCTCTATTTTCAATTTTTTGAGGAACCTCCATGCTGTTTTCCAGAGTGGTTGCACCAGCTTGCATTCCCACCAACAGTGTAGGAGGGTTCCCCTTTCTCCACATCCTCGCCAGCATCTGTCATTTCCTGACTTGTTCATTTTAGCCATTCTGACTGGTGTGAGGTGGTATCTCATTGTGGTTTTGATCTGTATTTCCCTGATACCCAGTGATGTGGAGCACTTTTTCATGTGTCTGTTGGCCATCTGGATGTCTTCTTTGCAGAAATGTCTGTTCATGTCCTCTGCCCATTTCTTGATTGGATTATTTGTTCTTTGGGTGTTGAGTTTGCTAAGCTCTTTGTAGATTTTGGATACTAGCCCTTTATCTGATATGTCGTTTGCAAATATCTTCTCCCACTCTGTCAGTTGTCTTTTGGTTTTGTTGACTGTTTCCTTTGCTGTGCAAAAGCTTTTGATCTTGATGAAGTCCCAATAGTTCATTTTTTCCCTTGCTTCCTTTGCCTTTGGCGTTGTTCCAAGGAAGAAGTTGCTGCGGCTGAGGTCGAAGAGGTTGCTGCCTGTGTTCTCCTCAAGGAGTTTGATGGATTCCTTTCTCACATTGAGGTCCTTCATCCATTTTGAGTCTGTTTTCATGTGTGGTGTAAGGAAATGGTCCAATTTCATTTTTCTGCATGTGGCTGTCCAATTTTCCCAACACCATTTGCTGAAGAGGCTGTCTTTTTTCCATTGGACATTCTTTCCTACTTTGTCGAAGATTAGTTGACCATAGAGTTGAGGGTCTATTTCTGGGCTCTCTATTCTGTTCCATTGATCTTCGTGTCTGTTTTTGTGCCAGTACCATACAGTCTTGATGATGACAGCTTTGTAGTAGAGCTTGAAGTCTGGAATTGTGATGCCACCAACTTTGGCTTTCTTTTTCAATATTCCTTTGGCTATTCGAGGTCTTTTCTGGTTCCACATAAATTTTAGGATTATTTGTTCCCTTTCTTTGGAAAAATTGGATGGGATTTTGATAGGCATTGCATTAAATGTGTAGATAGCTTTAGGTAGCATAGACATTTTCATAATATTTATTCTTCCAATCCATGAGCATGGAACATTTTTCCATTTTTTTTGTGTCTTCCTCAATTTCTTTTATGAGTACTTTATAGTTCTCTGAGTATAGATTCTTTGCCTCTTTAGTTAGGTTTATTCCTAGGTATCTTATAGTTTTGGGTGTAATTGTAAATGGGATTGACTCCTTAGTTTCTATTTCTTCTGTCTTGCTGTTGGTGTAAAGAAATGCAACTGATTTCTGTGCATTGATTTTATATCCTGACACTTTACTGAATTCCTGTACAAGCTCTAGCAGTTTTGGAGTGGAGCCTTTTGGGTTTTCCACATATAGTATCATATCATCTGCAAAGAGCAATAGTTTGACTTCTTCTTTGCCAATTTGGATGCCTTTAATTTCTTTTTGTTGTCTGATTGCTGAGGCTAGGACTTCTAGTACTATGTTGAATAGCAGTGGTGATAGCGGACATCCCTGCCATGTTCCTGACCTTAACGGAAAACTCTCAGT
Source organism: Taxidea taxus jeffersonii (assembly GCA_003697995.1). Lineage (NCBI taxonomy): Eukaryota > Metazoa > Chordata > Mammalia > Carnivora > Mustelidae > Taxidea > Taxidea taxus. The sequence goes on from ML105817.1 coordinate 33,623, forward strand.
TTTTCTCCACTGAGAATGATACCGTGAGAATGATGCCATGGGTTTTTCATAGATGGCTTTGATAATATTGAGGTATGTGCCTTCTATCCCTACACTTTGAAGAGTTTTGATTAGGAAGGGATGTTGCACTTCGTCAAATGCTTTTTCAGCATCTATTGAGAGTATCATATGGTTCTTGTTCTTTCTTTTGTTAATGTATTGTATCACATTGATTTGCCGATGTTGAACCAACCCTGCTGCCCTAGAATAAATCCCACTTGGTCGTGGTGAATAATCCTTTTAATGTACTGTTGGATCCTATTGGCTAGTATTTTGGTGAGAATTTTTGCATCTGTGTTCATCAAGGATATTGGTCTGTAATTCTCTTTTTTGATGGGATCCTTGTCTGGATTGGGGATCAAGGTGATGCTGGCCTCATAAAATGAGTTTGGAAGTTTTCCTTCCATTTCTATTTTTTTGGAACAGTTTCAGGAGAATAGGAATTAATTCTTCTTTAAATGTTTGGTAGAATTCCCCTGGGAAGCCATCTGGCCCTGGGCTTTTGTTTGTTTGGAGATTTTTGATGACTGTTTCAATCTCCTTACTGGTCATGGGCCTATTCATGTTTTCTATTTCTTCCTGGTTCAGTTTTGGCAGTTTATATGTCTCTAGGAAAGCATCCATTTCTTCCAGATTGTCAAATTTGTTGGCATAGAGTTGCTCACAATATGTTCTTATCATTGTTTGTATTTCTTTGGTGTTGGTTGTGATCTCTCCTCTTTCATTCATGATTTTATTTATTTGGGTCCTTTCTCTTTTCTTTTTGATAAGTCTGGCCAGGGGTTTATCAATCTTATTAATTCTTTCAAAGAACGAGCTCCTAGTTTCATTGATTTGTTCTATTGTTTTTTTGGTTTCTATTTCATTGATTTCTGCTTTGATCTTTATTATTTCTCTTCTCCTGCTGGGTTTAGGCTTTCTTTGTTGTTCTTTCTCGAGCTCCTTTAGGTGTAGGGTTAGGTTGTGTATTTGAGACCTTTCCTGTTTCTTGAGATAGGCCTGTATCGCTATATATTTTCCTCTCAGGACTGCCTTTGCTGTGTCCCACAGATTTTGGACCGTTGTTTTCATTATCATTTGTTTCCATGGTTTTTTTCAATTCTACTTTAATTTCCTGGTTGACCCATTCATTCTTTAGAAGGATGCTGTTGAGTCTCCATGTATTTGTGCTCTTTCCAAATTTCCTCTTGTGATTGAGTTCTAGCTTCAGAGCATTGTGGTCTGAAAATATGGGGAATGATCCCAATCTTTTGATACCTGTTGAGACCTGATTTATGACCCAGGATGTGATCTATTCTGGAGAATGTTCCATGAGCACTAGAGCAGAATGTGTATTCTGTTGCTTTGGGATGGAATGATCTGAATATATCTGTGATGTCCATCTGGTCCAGTGTGTCATTTCAGACCTTTATTTCTTTGTTGATCTTTTGCTTGGATGATCTGTCCATTTCAGTGAGGGGTGTGTTAAAGTCTCCAACTATTATTGTATTCTTGTCAATGTGTTTCTTTGATTTTGTTATTAATTGGTTTATACAGTTGGCTGCTCCCATGTTAGGGGCATAGATATTTAAAATTGTTAGATCTTCTTGTTGGACAGACCCTTTGAGTATGATATAGTGTCCTTCCTCATCTCTTATTATAGTCTTTGGCTTAAAATCTAATTGATCTGATATAAGGATTGCCACCCCAGCTTTCTTCTG
>ML105817.1:35564-48241 GCA_003697995.1 Taxidea taxus jeffersonii
CCTGGATTTTGATGCTTGTTCCCCTTGCTATATTAGGGAAATTCTCTACAATAATCCTCTCCAGTATACCTTCTGCTCCTATTTCTCTTTCTTCTTCTTCTGGAATCCCAATTATTCTAATGTTGTTTCATCTTATGGCATCATTTATCTCTCGAATTCTCTCCATGTGGTCCAGTAGTTGTTTGTCTCTCTTTTGCTCAGCTTCTTTATTCTCTGTCATTTGGTCTTCTATATCACTAATTCTTTCTTCTGCCTCATTTATCCTAGCAGTAAGAGCCTCCATTTTTGATTGCACCTCATTAATAGCTTTTTTTATTTCAACTTGATTAGACTTTAGTTCTTTTATTTCTCCAGAAAGGGCTTTTATTTCTCCTGACAGGGTCTCTCTCATATCTTCCATGCCTTTTTCGAGCCCGGCTAGAACCTTGAGAATCGTCGTCCTGAATTCCAGATCTGACATATTACCAATGTCTGTATTTATTAGGTCCCTAGCCTTCGGTCCTGCCTCCTGTTCTTTTTTTTGTGGTGAGTTTTTCCGCCTTGTCATTTTGTCCAGATAAGAATCTGCTGTTCTCCTTGTGAAGTGAACTTGGTCTTGGCTGGATTTCTTGTTGATCTTCTGGGGGAGGGGCCTTTTGTAGTGATTCTCAAGTGTCTCTGCCCCAGGCGGAATTGCACCGCCCTTACCAGGGGCCGGGCTAAGTCATCCTCTCAGGTTCTCTTTCGGGAGCTTTTGTTCCCTGAACGCTTTCCGTAGAGTTCCGCGGGATGGGAATGAAAATGGCGGCCTCCCAATCTCCGGTTCGGAGGAGCCGAAAGCTAGAGGTCCCAGTCTTCAGTGCGCCTTCAGAGAAAAGCATTTAATCACTCCTGTCTCCCCAGTCTCCGGCCGTGCTTGGAGAAAATAGTGTGTAATCGGTCCCGTCTCACTGGCTTCTGGTAGCGCTCCGAGCTCACCCAGCCTGTGACCAAGCATCTCTGTCTCTGGCAGAGTCCCACCTGGAGTCTCCGAACCCCATAGATCCCTGAGCTCTCCCGGGTCGGAGTCTCCCCGGATCTTGTGGGGACCCCTCACACAGAGCACCGGCCCGTGTCACAGAGCACCGGCCCATGTCACAGACCACGGCTCTAGGAAACCTCGGCTTTGTCTCCGCAGCCGGCATCCCTGCTCTAATACCTGTGAGCTCTGTGACACTCAGACACCCCCGATCCTTCTATGACCCTGGGGGACCTGAGTCCACGCTGTCCCCTTGAGGTCTTCACCCCAGTTTGGCCTCTGGAGCGATGTCCCTCCATGGAACAGACTTTTAAAAGTCCTGATTTTGTGCTCCGCTGCTTGCCGGGAGCTGGCCCCTCCCCCTGGGGTCTATCTTCCCGTCGCGTTGGATTCACTTCTCCGCTGGTCCTACCTTTTAGAAAGTGGTCGATTTTCTGTTTCTAGAATTGTTGTTTTTCTTCTCTTCGATCTCCTGTTGGATTCGTAGGTGTTCGGAATGGTTTGATAGGCTATCTAGCTGATCTCCTGCTGCCTGATGTCATCTCAGCCTGCTACTTCTCCGCCATCTTGACTCCTCCCCCCTCTTCTGCCCATTTTTTGATGCTATTTTCTGTTTTGTGTGTGTTGAGTTTGAAGAGTTTTTTATAGGTCTTGGATATCAGTCCTTTGTCTGTAGTGTCATTTGCAAATATCTTCTCCCATTCCGAGGGTTGTCTCTTTGTTTTATTGCCTGCTTCATTTGCTGTAGAAGCTTTTGCTCTTGATGAAGTCCCAAAGGTCATTTTCACTTTTGTTTCCTTTGCCTTTGGAGACATATATTGAAAGAAGTTGCTGTGGCCAATGTTGAAAAGGTTACTGCCTATGTTCTCCTCTAAGATGGTGATGGATTCCTCCCTCACGTTGAAGACTTTTATCCCTTTGGAGTTTATCTTTGTGTATGGTGTAAGAGAATGGTTGACTTTCATTCTTCTGCCCATAGCTGTCTAATTTTCCCAGCATGATTTATTGAAGAGACTATCTTTTTTCCACCATATATTTTTTCCTACTTTGTCGAAGATTATTTGATCATAAAGTTGAGAGTTCATATCTGGGCTCTCTACTTTGTTCCACTGGTCTATGTGTCTGTTTTTGTATTCCAATAAGTTAAGCAAACTCAACGGTGTGGATGCATTCCTGTAAACCTATATACTACCAAAACTGAACCAGGAAGAAACTGACAAACTGAATAGACCAATATCTAGTAACAAGATTGAAGCAGTGATCAAAAACCTCCCAAAAAACAAGAACCCAGGACCTGACAGACTCCCTGGGGAATACTACCAAACATTCAAAGAAGAAATAATACCTATTCTCCTGAAGGTGTTTCAAAATATTGAAGCAGAAGGAAAAGTTCCCGATTCTTTTTATGAAGCCAGCATTACCCTGATCCCTAAACCAGGCAAAGACCCCACCAAAAAGGAGAATTTCAGACAAATATCCCTAATGCATATGGATGCCAAGATTCTCAACAAGATCCTAGCTAATAGCATCCAACAGTACATTAAAAAGATTATCTACCATGATCAGGTGGGATTTATCCATGGATGCAGGGGTGTTTCAATATTCACAAATCAATGTGATAGAACAAACCAGTAAGAGAAGAGAGAAGAACCACTTGGTCCCTTCAGTTGATGCAGAGGAAAAAAAACATTTGACAAAATACAGCATCCATTCCTAATTAAAACTCTTCAAAGTGTAGGGAAAGAGGGAACATTCCTCAACTTCACAACATCTATATATGAAAAACCCACAGTGAATATCATTCTCAATATGGAAAAGCTGACAGCCTTCCCTTTGAGATCAGGAACATGACAAGGATTCCCACTCTCATCTATGTTGTTCAACAGAGTAATAGAAGTCCTAGCAACAACAATCAGAACACAAAAAGAAATAAAAGATATTCAATTTGGCAATGGAGAACTCAAACTCTCTCTCTTCGAAAGGTGACATGATACTTTATATGGAAAACCCAAATGACTCCATCCCCAAACAACTAGAACTCATACAGAAATTCAGTGTTGTGGCAGGATACAAAATCAATGCACAGAAATCATTTACTTTCTTATACACGAATAGTGAAAATACTGAAAGGGAAATTAGAGAATTGATTCCATTTACTATAGCACCAGGATCCATAAGATCCCTGGGAATAAGCCTAATGAAAGAGGTAAAGGATCTGTACTCAAGAAACTACAGAACACCTATGAAAGAAATTGAAGAAGGCACAAGAAGATGGAAAAGCATTTCATGTCCATAGATCAGAATAATAAATATTGTTAAAATGTCTATACTGCCTAGAGGAATCTACACTTTCCATTGAGTTCAGCATATAGTACAGTTTATTGCACTGCAGAGATTGGCTAACACTCCCTTCTGCCAGGAATGTGGTAGTGGAAGAATGGTTCTTCAGATGGTTCTTTCTCATAGGTATGGAGAGGGAACTTTCTGATGCTATCACTCAGCCATTGCAAAGTGCTTCCACTTTCAAGAACGATACTTCCTGAAATGGCCTGACTGAAAGTAATGACTCTTTGAGTTCATATGTGGCACTTTGCTTAGGCTTCTTCAAGTACATTTGAAATCTCTTCTGTCTTCATGAAAAAAGGTGTTAGTGGAAAGATGCAGGCTGCACGCGTTTGTATCTCTCAGCTAAATACATGGCCCTCTCCATGTCCTTTCACTCCCACGCTTGAATAGGCTTCTTCCACCTTCCTGAGAGATGATGTTTACTGAAAGGCAGTTTTTCTCCTGGGTTGTTTCTTAGATTTCCATGGCTGGCAATTTGCTGACCCTCTTCCTGAAAGCAGGGATTCATTGTACTTAACCTTCTGCACACACTTTGGCTTCCTTGGGGAGAATATCTCAGTTTTCCCAGGGCTTCATACACACCTCCGAATCCACTTCTGTCCTCTGGCCAGAGCATGTCTGTGTATGCCCGGTTGCTCTACAGTGGTGTTGGAGTTGGAGGGTACATTCTCAACAGACTTGTTTCTTGCTTATACGGAGGAGCAGGACACATACCTCAAGCTCTCACACTCTGTTCTAGATATGAATCTGGCTTTGGATTTAATGTCCTTTCTGGGTGAACTGGTGATTACAACAATGTTGATTCTTGGCCTAAAACACAAGGTGTACTCTCTAGCTGGCGTGCTTAGTTATGAAATGAGGTCTCTGTTGATGACAGAAGACGTGCCTGGAGAGATCCATTGTAAACAAACCAGTTCCATGAGTCCAGGATATATTACTTGCTGTGTCTTGCACACACAATTTAGCTAACATGAGACTGCCTGTGAGACGGTATTGGAAAGTTGGTTCTTCACAGGATTCCTTCTCAAAGGTCTGGAGAGGGATCTTTACTAATGCTGTCAGTCAGACACTGCAAGGGTTTCCAACTTTATGAATCCTATTCTTTGAAACTGCCATCCCGACACTAAGGCCTCTTAGAGTCAAGAGGTGCGACTTTGCTTTGGCTTCTTCAAGTACGTTTGAAATCCCTTCTGTCTTCATAAAGGAAGGTTTTAGAGGAAAGACACATACTGCACACACCTGTATCTCCCAGCTGAGTACATGGCTCTCCTTATGTCCCTTCACTCCAACACTTGAAGAGCTTTCCACCTTCCAGACCTTCCAGAGAGGGTCTACGCTGAATGGCCAATCCTCTCCCAACTTGTTTCTTTGAGTTACATTCCTGGCATATTCCTGACACTCTTCCTGAAACCAGGGGATCCTAGGACTTATCTTTGTGCAAACGCTTCAGAGTCCTAGGGGAGATTATCTCAATTTTCCCCATTGATCGCACTCAGTTTGGAGTCCACTACTGTCCTCTGGCCAGACCCTGTGTATGGATATTCAGTTGCTCTATATTGTTGTTTGAGTTGAAAGGTGCTTTCTTAACAGACTTGTTTCTCGCTCATGGTGAAGTGCATGACACATTCCTCAAGCTCTCAAAACTCTATTGCACATGATTCTGTCTTCCTCACGAATGCCCGCTTTGGGGTACTGGCCTTCATGCCAATGTTGCCTGTTGGCCTTACGCATGGGCACACACTCTACCTTCCCTGCTTTGCTTGGAAAGGAGATCTGTGTTCATCATGGAAGATGGGCCTGGAAAGACCCATTGTACATGAAATGGTTCCACAGAGGAGAGCATCTACTACTTACTGCGTATTGCACTGCAGAGGTTGGCTAACACTGCCGTCTGCCTGGGATGTGCTCTTGGAAGGATGATTCTTCACAGAATTCTTTCTCATAGGTACCGAGAGGGAACGTTGCATATGCTGTCACTCGGACATTGCAAAGGGCTTTCATCTTCACGAATGATATATCCTGAACTGGCATTCTTGATGGTAAGGACTCTTAGAGTTAATATTTGGCAGTTTGCTTTGGCTTCTTCAAGTAACATTTGCAATCCCTTCTGTCTTCATGAAGGAAGGTTTTGGAGGAAAGACGCATGCTGCATATCCTTCTGTCTCCCTGCTAAGTACATGGCACTCACTGTGTCCATTTACTCCCTTGATTGAAAAGGCTTCCACCATCCAGGGAGATGCTGTTTCTGGAAAGACGGTCTCTCTATCCCGTATTGATTCCTCGATTTACATTCCTGGCAATTTGCTGAACCATTTGCTGAATGCAGGCGTTCGTTGCACTAACCTTCTCTACACTCCTCTGCTACCTAGGCGAGAATAACACAGTTTTCCTTTTGCTTCATACACACTTTCGAGTCCACTCCTGTCCTCTGGCCTGACCATGTTTGTGGATGGACGGGTGCTCTATAGTGGTGTTTGAGTTGCAAGGTGCTTTCTCAACAAAGTTGTTTCTCGCTTACAATGAGGAGCAGGACTCATTCCTCAAGCTCTCACACACTCTTCTAGACATGAATCTGTCTTTGGATGAATGCCCTATTTGGTGAAATGCAATCATGACAACATTGCATCTTGGCCTTAAACACAAGGTACAGTCTCTAGCTGGTGTACTTAGTTATGAAGTAAATCTGTGTTGATGACGGAAGACGTACTTGGAGAGATCCATTGAACTCGACCGGGTTCCACAGAGTCCAGGATATATTACTTTCCATGTATTGCACCACACAAGCAGGCCAACACTCGAGACTGCCTGCAAGGTGGTAGGGGAAAGAGGGTTCTTCCAGGATTCCTTCTCAAAGGGATGGACAGGGATCTTTACTGATGTTGTCCGTAAGACACTGCAAAGTGCTTGCATCTTCATGAATCATATTCTTTGAAACTGCCTTCGCGACACTAAGTCTTCTTAGAATAAAGGTGTGGGACTTTGCCTTAGCTCCTTCAAGTACATTTGAAATCCTTTCTGTCTTCATTAAGGATGTTTTTCGAGGATAGACGCATGTTCTACACACTTGTATCTCCCAGCTAAGTACAGGGCACTCCCTGTGTCCCTTCACTCCTACGGTGGAAAAGGCTTCCACCTTCCAGAGAGATGACGTTAGCTGAAAATCGGTTTGTCTCCTGGGTTGTTTCTTAGAGTTCCATTCCTGGCAATTTGCTGACCCACTCCCTAAAACCAGGGAATCTTTAAACATAACTTTCTGCACAAATTCTGGCATCCTAGGGGAGATTACCTCTGTTTTCCCTATTTTTCACACAGACTTTTATGGCCATTTATGTCCTCTGGCCAGATCCTGATCTTGGATGGACGGTTTCTCTACAGTGTTGTTGGAGTTGAATGGTGCTTTCTCCACAGACTTGCTTCTTGCACACACTGAAGAGCATTACACAGTCCTCAAGCTTTCAAACACTGTGTTGGACATGATTGTGTCTTCTGGACGAATGCCGTCTTTGGGAAACTGGCTTTCACGACAACGTTGCCTTTTGGCCTAAAGCAAAAGGCACACTCTTTAGGTTCTCTGCTTAGTTTGGAAATGAGGCCTGGCTTCATGATGGAAGATGTGCCTAGAGAGACCCATTGTACACGATGTGGTTATATGGAGTTCATTATATAGTACAGAGTATTGCACCAGAGAAGTTGGCTAACATTCCCTTCTGCCAGGAATGTGGTAGTGGAAGGATGGTTCGTCAGAGGGTTCTTTCTCATAGGTATGGAGAGGGAACTTTGCTGATGTTGTCACTCAGCCATTGCAACATGCTTCCACTTTCATGAATGATACTTCCTGAAATGGCCTTACTGAAAGTAACGACTCTTTGAATTTATATATGGCACTTTGCTTAGGCTTCTTCAAGTACATTTGAAATCCCTTCTGTCTTCATGGAAAGAGGTATGAGTTGAAAGAAGCAGGCTGCACACTCTTGGATCTCCCAGCTATGTACATGGCCCTCTCCGTGTCCTTTCACTCCCATGTTTGAAAAGGCTTCCAGCTTCCAGAGAGCTGGTGTTTACTGAAAGGCGGTTTCTCTCCTGGGTTGTTTCTTAGAGTTCCCTGGCTGGCAATCTGCTGACCCTCTTCCTGAAAGCAGGGATTCATTGTACTTAACCTTTTGCACACACTTTGGCTTCTTAGGAGAGAATATCTCAGTTTTCCCAGGGCTTCATACACACCTCCGAATCCACTTCTGTCCTCTGGCTGGACCATGTCTGTGTATGCCCGGTTGCTCTACAGTGGTGTTGGAGTTGGAGGGTGCATTCTCAACAGACTTGTTTCTTGCTTATACTGAGGAGCAGGACACATTCCTCAAGCTCTCACACTCTGTTCTAGACATGAATCTGTCTTTGGATTGAATGACCTTTTTGTGTGAACTGCTAATCACAACAGCGTTGCTTCTTGGCCTTTACACTAGCTACACTGTCTAGCTGGTGTGCTTAGTTATGAAATGAGGTCTGTGTTGATGACGGAAGACATGCCTGGAGAGATCCATTATACATGAAATTGTTCCACAGAGTGAAGGATATATTACTTACCATCTATTGCACCTCAAAATTTGGCTAACACTCGAGACTGCCAATGAGACAGTAGTGGAAAGATGGTTCTTCACAGGATTCCTTCTCAAAGGGACACACAAGGATGTTTATGAAGCTGTCACACAGACTCTGCAAAGTGCTTCCATCTTCATGAATACTATTCTTTGGAGAGCAAACATAGCAGATGCTGTCACTCAGCCATTGCAAAGTGCTTCCACATTCACGAATGATACTTCCTGAAATGGCCTTACTGAAAGTAACGGCTCTTTGAGTTCATATATGGCACTTTGCTTAGGCTTCTTCAAGTACATTTGAAATCCCTTCTGTCTTCATGAAAAAAGGTCTTAGTTGAAAGACACAGGCTGCACACCCTTGTATCTCCTAGCTAGTACGTGGCCCTCTGCATGTCCTTTCACTCCCATGTTTGAACAGGCCTTAACCTTCAGCACACACTTTGTCTTCCTAGGGGAGCATATCTCAGTTTTCCCCGGGCTTCATACACACCCAGGAATTCACTTCAGTCCTCTGGCCAGATCATGTCTGTGGATGCACAGTTGCTGTACAGTGGTGTTTGAGTTGGAAGGTGCTTTCTCAATAGGCTTGTTTCTCGCTTATACTGAGGAGCAGGACATATTCCTCAAGATCTCACACATTGTACTGGACATGCATCTGGCTTTGGATTGAATGGCCTTTTTGGGTGAACTGGGGATTACAACAACGTTGATTCTAGGCCTGAATCTCAAGGTATACTGTGTAGCTGGCATGCTTAGTTATGAAATGGGGTCTCAGTTGAAGATGGAAGACATGCCTGAAGAGATCCATTGTAAACACCCGGTCCTACTGAGTCCAGGATATATTACTTGCTGTGTATTGCAACACACAACTTGACTAACATGAGACTGCCTGCTAGATGGTAGTGGAAGGATGCTTCTTCAAAGGATTCCTTCAAAAAGGGCTAGAAATGGATCTTTACTGATGCTGTCAGCAGGCACTGCAAAGTGCTTCCATCTTCATCGATCCAATTCTATGAAACTGCCTTCCTGACATTACGGCCTCTTAGAGTTAAGAAGTGGGACTTTGCTTTGGCTTCTTCAAGTACATTTGCAATCCCTTCTGTCTTCATGAAGGAACGTTTTAGAGGAAAAGCACATGGTGCACACTCTTGTATCTCCCAGCTGAGTAAATGGCCCTCCTTGTTTCCCTCCAAAGCTTGAAGAAGCTTCCACCTTCCAGAGAGATGGTGTACGCCAAAAGGCCATTTCTCTCCCACCTTGTTCTTTGAGTTACGCTCCTGGAATATTGTTGACCCTCTTCCTGACACCAGGGGTTCATTGAATTTACCTTTGTGTAATCACTTCAGATTCCTAACGGAGATTATCTCCATCTTCCCCATTGATTGCACTCACTTTGGAGTCCACTACTGTCCTCTGGACATACCATTTTTGTGGATATTCAGATGCTCAACATTGTTTTTTTGAGTTGAAAGTTGCTTTCTTAACAGACTTGTTTCTCACTCACAGTGAAGTTCATAACACATTCTACAAGCTCTCATACACTCCATTGCAGATGATTCTGTCTCCCTAACAAATGCCTGCTTTGGGGTACTGGCCTTCACATCAATGTTTTCTGTTGGCCTTAAGCACAGGCACACTCTCTTGCTTCTCTGCTTAGTTTGGAAATGAGATCTGTGTTCATAATGAAGATGTGCCTGGAGAGACCCATTTAACACGAAATGGTTCCACAGAGGTCAGCATCTATTAATGACTGTTTATTGCACTGTAGAGATTGTCTCATGTTGCTGTCTGCCTGGAATGAGATATTGGTAGGATGGTTCTTCTAGGATTTCTCCTCAATGGTAGGGAAAGTGATCTTTGCATACGCTGTAACTCAGTCTTTGTAAACTGCTTCCATCTTCACGAGCAATACTTCCACAAATGGCCTTACTGAAAGTGAACTCTTAGAGCTAATATGTGGCATTTTGCTTAGGCTTCTTCAAGTACATTTGAAATCCCTTCTATCTTTATGAAGGGAGGTTTTGGAGGCAAGACACATGTGGCACACACATATGTCTCGCAGCTGAGTACATGGCAATCCCTGTGTCCCTTCACTCCAAAGTGTGCACAGGTTTCAACCTTCCAGAGAGATGGTCCTGGCTGAGAGGAGGTTTCTCTCACATCTTGTTTCTTAGAGTTCCCTTCCGGCCATATTGTTGAGCCCCTTCCCAAAACCAGAGATTCTTTGAATATAAACTTCTGCAAACACTTTAGGTTCTTAGGGGAGATTATCTCCATTTTCCTCATTGATCGCACACACTTTTGAGTCCACTTCTGCCCTCTGGCCAGACTATGTTTGTGGATGGACAGTTGCTCTACAGTGTTGTTTGTGTTCAAAGGTATTTTCCAACAGGCCTGGTTCTTGTTCACAGTGAAGTGCATGACACCTTCCTCACGCTCTCTCCGACAGAATTGGACATGATTCTGGCTTCCTGACAAATGCCCTTTTTTGAGTACTGACTTTCATGAAATGGATGCCTCTTGGCCTTCAGCACAAGGCACATTCTCATATTTCCCTGCTTAGTTTTGAAATGAGGTCGGTCCTCATGACCAAGGACCTGCCTGCAGAGACCCATTGTCCACGACGTGTTTCTCCAGAGCTCAGCATATATTACTTACCTTGTATTGCACCACAGCTGTTGTCTAACACTCCAGTCTGCCTGCGAGGAGGTTGTGCAAGGATGGGTCTTCCTAGGATTCCTTCTTATAGTATGGAGACGAAACTATGGTGATGCTGTTACTCAACAGTGTAAAGGACTTCCCTATTCACGAATGATATGTCTTGAAAAACAAAAGAGCAAAGACTTGCCTGGAGAGATCCATTGTACACGAACTGGTTCCACATAATCTAGGAAATATTGCTTACTGAGTATTGCACCACAGAGGGTGTCTATCACTGGGAACTGCCTGGGAGTTGTTATGGAAGGATGGTTCTACACAGGATTCCTTCTCATAGGTATGGAGAGGAACTTTGGTGATGCTGTCACTCAGATATTGCAAAGTACTTCCCTGCTCAACAACGATACTTTCAGAAAAAAATATACCAAGACTTGCCTGGAGAGATCCATTGTACATGGCCTGGTTCCACAGAGACCGGGATATATTACCCTGCATTGCACCACACAAGTTGGCTAGCTCTCGAGACTGCCTTCGAGACAGTAGTGCAAAGATGATTCTGCACAGGATTCCTTCTCAAAGGGATGCACAGGGATCTTTATTGATGCTGTCAGTCAGACACTGCAAAGGGCTTCCATCTTCATGAATCATATTCTTCTAAATTGCCTTCCCGAAATGAAGGCCTCTTAGAGTTAAGAGGTTGGGATTTGCTTTGGCTTCCTGAAGGACATTTGAAAACCATTCTTTCTTCATAGAGGAAGGTTTTAGAGGAAACTCGCATGCAGCACACACTTTTATCTCCCAGCTGAGTACATGGCCCTCTTTGTGACCCTTCACTCCAAAGCCTGAAGATAATTTCACATTACAGAGAGGTGGTCTGCACAGAAAGGCCGTTTCTGTCCCACCTTGTTTCTTCAAGTTACATTCCTGGCATATTTCTGACCCTCTTCCTGAAACCAGGGGTTCCTAGAACTTAACCTTCTGCAAAAACTTCAGGTTCCTACAGGAGAGTATGTTTGTTGTCCCCATTGATCACACACACTTTTGACTCCAGTACTGTCCTCTGGCCAGAGCAGGTTTGTGGATATTCAGTTGCTCTACACTGTTGTTTGAGTTGAAAGGTGCTTTCTTAACAGACTTGTTTCTCGCTCACAGTGAAGTGCATGACACATTACCTCAAGCTCTCACACACTCTATTGCACAGGGTTCTGTCTTCCTGTCGAATGCCCACTTTGGGGTACTGGCCTTCACGTCAGTGTTGCCATTGGCCTTAAGCACAAGCACACGCTCTAGCTTCCCTGTTTAGTTTGGAAATGAGATCTGTGTTCATAATGAAGTTGTGCCTGGAGAGACCCATTGTACACGAAAGGGATCCACAGAGGTCAGCATCTATTACATACTGTGTATTGCACTGCAGAGTTTGGCTAATACTGCCATCTGCCTGGGTTGTTACCTTGGAAGGACGGTTCTTCACGGGATTCCTTCACAATGGTGGGGACAGCGATCTTTGCTTATGCTCTAAATCAGTCTTTGGAAACTGCTTTCATCTTCCCGAATGATATTTCGTGAAATGTCCTTACTGAAAGTGAACTCTTAGAGCCAATATGTGGCATTTTGCTTTCTTTTTCAAGTACATTTGAAATCCCTTCTGTCGTCATGAAGGGAGGTTTTGGAGGAAGGACGCATGTGGCACACAATTGTATCTCCCAGCTGAGTACATGGCAATCCCTGTGTCCCTTCACTCCAAAGTGTGCACAGGTCTCAACCTTCCAGAGAGATGGTCCTGGCTGAGAGGAGGTTTCTCTCACATCTTGTTTCTTAGAGTTCCCTTCTGGCCGTATTGTTGAGCCCCTTCCTGAAACCAGGGATTCTTTGAACTTAACCTTCTGCAAACATTTTAGGTTCCTAGGAGGGATTATCTCCATATTCCCCATTGATCACACACACTTTTGGGTCCATTTCTGCCCTCTGACCAGACTATGTTTGTAGATGGATGGTTGCTCTATAGTGTTGCTTCAGTTCAGAGGTGCTCTTTCAACAGACTTGATTCTCGTTCATAGTGAAGTGCATGCCACGTTCCTCAC
>ML105818.1:0-44091 GCA_003697995.1 Taxidea taxus jeffersonii
CCTTACCCTTACTAACTGCTCTATTCCCAGGGTTTTAATGAGTAATAGCAACAGAGTCATTGAAGAACAGTTTCCTTTACCCAGCCACAATGTAGTATCAGTCTGGCTTAAATAGCCAAGGCCCAAGGGCAAAGCGTGGTTAATTTTTGTTTTGCATTGGAAATGTGCATATATACTGCAGGTTACTTTTTTTGCAGAAAACTTGTATTCATGGATAGAGTGGGTTCCATGGTCAAATGTGTTTGGGAAAAGCTAAATTAAACAACATTAAACATATTTCTTTAATGACGTTTTTCTAGGACATTTTAATATATTAATGTAGCAACGTGACTTTCCAAAGTTATTGTGGAATGCCTGTGAGTGTGCGGCGTACCTTGTACAGCTAGTGTTTTGTGAATACGCTTTGAGAAGCACTGCAGTGGACCATGCCCACCCACCTCAAGTATTCTGCAGATTCCTTAAAGTCATAGAGTAAGTCAGAATAGATCTGAAATAAAAAGCAATTATTGCACTTTAAATTTCAGTATGCTCAGTTACATATTCTGTAGAAGCACTCAGAATCTCTACTCTAGTGGGGAGAAAGGTTCTCGCTATCAGACTGCTGGGAGAAAATATCGACAAAATATTGGAGCTTAATACATCAGCTTGTGCCCTCAGGACACACTGCTGAAAACAGCGGCACCTGGGAAAGAGGACAATTCTCACCGGGGTCATTTATGTCTGAAGTTTGCTCCCCCACTGCCATATTCATCTATGTTTCAAGAGTGACTGAATCACTTCAGCTTCTCTGGTATGTGTGTAAGAAATATCAACCTTGGAAATAGAAGAGAGCTTGTTCATCAATTGTGGCAAGAAAACAGGGGGTGATGGATTAAAGATATTGCACCTGCCCACCAGTGAAGCTAGAGGAGGGTTGGCAGTCTCAATGTCACCTGCCTGGGACATAGGAGGTTTTGGGCGGGGTCACAGATTGCTGTGCAAATACCATGAAACCGAGTTGCCAGGTAGCCTTTAAGAGAATCACAGCACCAAAGTCTGAAAGTAGTGGTGAAAAATCTTGAGGCATGTTAGGGACAAAAACCAAAAGGTTGATGCAACAGGGCTTTTCGAAGAATGGAGTGGTGGCTCTGTCACCCCCTGGAAGCTTCTGCAGCTTTACAGGTGGAAGCAAGGTGGTTCTCTCTGCTTAGCTCCATGTCTGTGGATTTAAAGGAAGCTTGCTCAGTTGTGATGGGACTACTTTGTCGCTCACATATTCCATCCAAGGGAATGCTCTTTGGAGAGATTCTGCAGTGTTTATAGGAATATGGTTGCCCTTGGTACAGAAATAGGGCATCAACCTTATCTTCATTGTTCATGACCTCTTCCAGCAGATAATTCCTTTACTGCATTTCTATACCATATCTGTTTGGACTTTCTTCTTCTACCCTAACAGGAATCAAAGATATTCTATTCTTTTCCTTCCCTCTATTTGTGTCCTTCTCTAATTCCCTACCTCTTTATTCTATACTCCCAAGTAAGGAGTATTGAAGGGAAAGAAACATGAGGCCTTTTACTATGATCTTTAGCTACTTATATATAAATATATAATGAGCAGCTATGTATTAAGCATTAATATGATTTGTTATAAAAAATAGCTAGTATTTTCATGTTATTTACACATATGAAATAGAATTCTGAAAGCCAAATAGCTGTGCAGTCATGAAATTTAAGAATATAATAATTACTATATTATTATAATAGATGTCATGAGCACTTACTATGTGCCAGGTACTGTTCTAAACAGTTTTACATATATGAATTAATTTATTGCTGAAAATAACCCCATGAATGCAGGTACTACTACTGCCTCACTTAACAGATGAAGAAACTGAGCACAGGGAAATTAAATAGCTGGTCTAAGGTCTCAAAGCGAGCAAGGTAGAAAAGCCAGAATTTGAACACAGGTAACTTGACTACAAAACCTGTGTTCTTAACCACAAAGTGAGTAAGATAAATTATTGGAAAGTTAAAAAAAAAGTGTATATATATATACACTTTTATATATGTATATATATATACACTTATATATATATATATACATATATATATATATTTAATGCTCTATCTAGAAAAGGAAAAGAGCCCCTGTCATATTCCTCAGAAGCAGACAAGGAAAAGGACTCAGCACACAGGTTTTGTGGAGTGTATTACTCCATTCAAATACCGCGTAACTGCAGAAGGACTAAAAGAGATGTGAAGGAAGGAAAGATTTTAATTTTAGTTGCTATTTTCCTTAATTGATATTATGAAATTTCCTATCTTTTGTTCTCTTAAATGTTGGTGGTCCAATAATGTCTAAATAAAGAAGATAAGATGCAATTTCCCATCCGATCAGAATCAATGAATTCTTTTAGGGCTTTAGAACACAGCTCTCAGTTTCTTATCCCAGATCTTTCTCTTGACCAAGAGGGGAATTTTTAGAGTAAAGTCAACCATTCCACATGTATAATCAGGGATTCTGGAAGCTCTGCAGATGCATAAATGTAATTTTCAATGAAAGTTCAATAGGTCCAAAGGTAGAGTCTGAGGTGGAACAAGCTGTTATAACAAAGTTACTTTCCTAATTTGAGAGCCATTCAGATTCTTAGTGAAGGTGTTAAATACATAGTACCGCCCATCTATCCTAGTCTGTGTTATGCCAGCCAAATACCTAATCTAATGTTTTCTATCACCCATCCGTGCTGTCTTCCCCAGAGCACAAGGCTAATTTCCTAGTCTGCTTCCTTAAAGGAAGATATTTTAAACAAATAATTATATCATCTTTTCATTTCCAGGATTTCTAATTGTTTTTTTTTAATAACCACCTATTCTCAGTCATAGTTCTTGTTTCTTGTTTTTATTAACATATAATGTATTATTAGCCCCACGGGTACAGGTCTGTGAATCGTCAGGCTTACACACTTCATAGCACTCACCATAGCGCATATCTTCCCCAATGTCCATAACCCATAGTTCTTGTTTTTGTTTTATAAGTTATTACTTTTACGACTGTTATTGTAACTTTTGTCTATTTGAGGGTCTACATATACTTAAAAATCATTCTTTATACTGCTTGATGACTTTGTTTTTTTCCTGGGTAAATCTTCCCATGTGAGTTTTTTATTGTTGTTGCAACAGTAGTTTTTCTTTGAGATTTCTGTTGGCATGCTCATTTGTGAGGGTGACTATTTTCTCCTTATCTGTGCTCATCTGTCCTGTCTGGCAGTTGTGTGGTCACCTACTGCTGACACCAGGTTTCTGGAGTTCAGAACCAGGTCTCATATTAGCAACATGGCACTCTCATCCCATGTGGGTAGTACAGATCCGGTCCAAACTAGCCGTGACTTGCCACAGTTTTCAGCAGTGAATCTGTATCTGTTCTCATCAGTGTAGCTCCACATATTAGTTGTAGATTGTTTCAGGCTCTCTTCACAGGAAAGGAGCTGCTGCCTCAGTTTTTGTGCATTTGGATTCTCCTGCTATGCTTAAGGTACTCCCCCTCTCCCCCCTGCATAAATGGAACTCACAACACCACTGCTGTTGTGGTCTGGAGCCCGTCAGGTGTGGGGTCATTGCTCGATTTCCATTCTAGCTCAGGTTCGTGTAGATGTTTATTCTTCTTAAGCATGGTTAAATTATTTTATTTGCTGAATATTTAAGGAACCCTTATTATAAACTAGACACAGTTCTTGGTACTGAGGAGGCAGTAAGGAACAAAAATATGTTCCTCAAATATAAATCATTTTTCTATTCTCATTATGTCTTTGAAGAGATATGGAGTGATGATTGAGTGGGAGTTCAAGGTCTGTAATTTGAGTGGTTATCTTGACCAGAGAAGGTCATCTCTGTCTTCTTAATCCAAGGATGAGCTTTTAACCATTATACTTCCTCACCTTCTATGACATAAAAGAGTATTTTCTAAACTCATCTGATTATAAGTTTCATCAAAGATGTTTAATAAAAACAAATCAGAGGACCTATCACAAATGTACTGAATCAGAATTTTCAGAGAAAGAAACTGGAAATGTGTAAGTGTTCAATAAAGCTCTCAGATAAGTGCTACAATGGAATGAGCTGGAAAAATACTGTTATAAACTATGTGGTTACACACAAAAAATTATCAATTAGAAAAAAAAACCTAGCCTGTTTTGTTAAAACTAGTATTCTCTATCAGCAATGAAAGAATGGTGAAAGTGGAGATAATAAAATATTGAAAAAATTTTGAAATACTGCCTTGTTTTCTTGCTTCCTTTCAATCAGAGTACCTAGGTTGTAACTTAATTTTCAGAGGCTTTAATAAGTTCCAGAATATATGACACATTGAATTCAAAGAGTGTTACAAACTAATCTCTGAAGTTAAATAATTGGCTGATTGCCCTCCTGAGCCCTCTCATAAATAACATTAAGATGTCCATACAAAAAGATTTGCTCATTATTAAATTAGGAGTCTTTAGTTATTTTACTCATATAAAAATCTATAACAAAAATGGATTGTGTACTAACACACAAATTCTCTGCTGTCATGAATCTTAACAGCATATAAAAGACAATATATCTGTTTTAATAATAGAATCACAAAGAGATTTTATATTTATTATACATTTTTATGTTATTTCTAGATTACAGCAGTGTTATAATAGTATTGAAAATAGCATATGGCAACACTCTGTGGAGGGAAGCTAATTCTATGGTGATAAAAGGAGACATACATGGTTATCAAATTACTCTAAATCTAAGAAATATACTTTTTATAATACCATTTTACAACTTAAAAGACCTGAATTTTAAAAAATGTTAATTTGGTAAGATCCTTTTAATGAGAGAGCCTTCTTGAATTGGACAACTAGTGTTACCATTTCATTTCAAAATATTGGCAAAATACTATTATTACACCTTGAATAATGACTTGATAATTTATTAATGTCAGTCAGGATAACAGTATATTCTCTATATCTACTAATAAACTAGGACTATGACAAGCAAATGGTATATTTTATATAAACATTCATCACATAATAGAATATTCTCACCTATAGAGTCAGGTAACTGTTGCAACATGTTGGATGACAGTAAGAGGTCCTCAAGGGCTTCACATCCAGAAATGTCCATGTCAACTGTTTCTATTCTGTTTTTTGACATATCCAGGTATACCAACATCTTTAACTTCCCTATAGACTTGATAACATTGCATAAACTCAGGATTAGTTGAGAAACTTTCATAAGACATTTGAAAGCTATAAAAACCACAACACTGTAAAATTAATTTTAAAAGCAAATATAACAAGCATTGGCAAGAACATGGAGAAATTGCAATCCTCATACACTGCTAGCAGGAATTCAAATTATACAGCCACTTTGAAAAACAGTTTGCTAGTACCTCTAAACGTTAAGCAGAGAGTTACCATATGACTGAGAACTCCCTCGGCATATCCTCAAGAACACATTATATGTTCACACAAAAATGTAAATGTTTGAAGCGGAATTATTCACAACAGCCAAAAAATGGAAACAACCAAAACGCGTATCGATTGGTGAATGGATAAACAGAATGTGGTAGATCTACATGTTGTAATATTATTTTGCGATAAATGCAAATATATGCTACAAAACAGATGAGCCTTGAAAACATAGTGGTGAAATATGCCAATAGCAAAAACACCTATTGTGTGATTCTATGTACATGAAATGTCCAGAATAGGCAAATCTATAGAGTAAGAAAGTAGATCAGGGTTGCTGGACATTGGGGGGAAGGGGCTTCAGGGTTTCTTCTGGAGATAATGGTACTGTTTTATAATAAGACTGTGGTGATGGCTAGACAACCATGTCACTAGATTAAAAGCCACTGAACTGTATATTTTAAATGGGTGAATTCTGTGGTATCACAACACAACAATCTCAAAGCTGCAGAAGAATAAATAAATAAATAAATAAATAGAGATAGATTACCACCAAAACAACATATGTTGACATGTTGATTCTTACCATTTCAAATGCATAAGAGAGGTTTTAAATCATGATGTGGACTTTATCCTACTAAAGAGATTCAATATTTTATTCATTCACCAGTTCTTTTTGAGGGTCTACTATGTGTTAGGGCTTGTGTTACACACAGGAGAACAATCATGAATAAGCCATCTAAGTATGAGTAGAGACTTGTTGTGATACAACGTCTTTATCCTTACGGAGCTCATAGTAGTGAAGGAAACTGTCAAATAAACAAATAAGTATAATACCCTATAATATATGAAAGAAAACAAAGCATGTGGAGAATGCCATCGACACACAGAGCTGCAAAATGCCTGGAAGAAAAATCTTGTCGGGGGGGTGCCTGGGTGGCTCAGTGGGTTAAAGTCTCTGCCATCGAGTCAGGTCATGATTCCAGCGTCCTGGAATTGAGCCCCACATCGGGCTGCCTGCTCAGCGGGGAGCCTGCTTCCTCCTCTTTCTCTGCCTGCCTCTCTGACTACTTGTGATCTCTCTGTCAAATAAATAAATAAAATTAAAAAAAAAAAAAGAAAAAGAAAAATCTTGTCAATAAAAGGAGAACCTGGGGCGCCTGGGTGGCTCAGTCAGTTAAGAAGCTGTCTTTGGCTCAGGTCATGATCCCAGGGTCCTGAGATCTAGGTCCACATTGGGCTCCCTGCTCAGGGGATAGCCTGCTTTTCCCTCTCCCTCTGCCTGCTGCTCTGCCTACTTGTGTTCTCTCTCTCTCTGCCCCCCTTCAAATAACTAATTAAATAAATAAATAATCTAAAAAAAAAAAAGAAAAAAAAAAGGAGAACCTATACCTGGAAGATAAAACAACATGTAAGTTCACAGCAAAATGTGAAAAATCATGGCATGTTTGATGAAGAGTGGGAAATTCGATTTGTAGGACTATAAGAAGCCAGGCATTAAATGTCCTTACATTTTATGTAAGGAGATGTCAATTCTACTGTACAGGCAAGGAAAGCTGTTCAAGGTTTTTAAGATGGAGAATGACACAATCAAATTTGTGCTCTAAAATATCAACATCAGGGTACTGTGGAAGACAGACTCTTTTTGGGAGTAGCAGAGACCCATCCAAGTGACAGAGTGGCAGAGATCCATTCCAAGGATCTGGAAACAGTGTAGCTGCGGAGATGAGAAGGACCTGAACTAAGGCAGCAGAAGTGAGAATGAAAAGGGGATGGGCTCAAGAAAAATTTAGAAGTGGGGGAAATAGATGAGCAACTAATTACTGAGGATAGGGAGGAACAAAGTTATACCGTACGTAACAGGAGTAACAAGGGCTGCTTAGCTGGGACAGGAGTCAGAACAAGACGAAAGTCCTCATTTTCATTTTCTTTCAGGGCACGTTTTGCAAACAAATGCTCTACACATATCCCTGCTCACTGGGTTATGGGTTCATCTAATCTACCCATGTACACTTTAATATATTGTCTCTAATTATTTGACAATATAAATAAATAAATAAATAAACTTATTACACACACAAGCACAACCTTTGCACTGTGCTAAGTACTTTACATTTATTATTTGATTTAAGACTTCATATCCTTGCTACTCAGAATGTGTTTTGCAGACCAGCAGCGTTGGCACCACCTACAAGCCTGTCAGGAATGTAGAATCTCAGACTTGTTCCAGACATACTGAATCAGAATCTGCACTTCAACACACATTATAGCTTAGTAATTAAGTAATGGCACACACTGGGTTCCCTGGGAAACAGAGACAAAGAGAAGTTTATGAGAGAGTGTTCTTAGGATCAATGCCAGTGAAAGACAGAGGGGAGAAAGGAAGCACGACTGGCCAGATGAAGAAACTGAGATGACGTCTTGAGAAGTCTGAGATGACGTCTTGAGAAGTCTGCAGCTGGCCCTTCAAGACTCACAAAATTGGGATTGCCTTGCAGTTTTCCCCGAGGAAAGGTGAGGAGCCAAACTTTTATCACTGATCATTGGGTCGAAGTCTTATGGAATAGGAATGTGACCCTGGGTAGGGAAGTTCTCTTCAGCTGGAGGAATTCCTGAGGAGGCTGGAGAGCTGCAAGTAGCATTCCCAGAAGCTTCAGAAATAGAGTCCGTTCTTCATTCCAGGAGGATGATGCATTCCAGGAGGATGATGCATGCCAGCATCTATTACAAGTAACTTTCCGAGGTTATCCCATCAATAAGGGGTGGAACTAAAATTCAAACTCACTTTTCCCAGATTACAGACTACAAAGTCTATTGATTATATTGTCAGTTACTGAACTCTAACTCCCTAATAAACCCAGCACATATCGCTAGCCCTTCTCCCTCACTCCGTGTGGAGGCAAAGAATGTGAGCAAGGTCTCGGAGTAGATGAAGAGTTGCTAAGCTAGGAACTGAGTACTTTGGGTGACTAGGTCAGAGCGCTGAATTCTCCCCATGTGTGGAAATAAGTCACTTGGAAAAATACTGTCACTTTACTTACAGATTTCCACCCTAAGGAGCTAATATGTTATCATGGCTCATTCTTCTCTTCTGGTGAGCAAGAAAAGAATGATGCGTGTGTGTGTGTGTGTGTGTGTGTGTTTGTGTGTGTGTGTGTGTGTGTGTGTGTGTGTTTCTTTTTTGTTGCTTTATTGTGAAAAAATATCTTTACCCCTTGAAGCCTCCTTCATTGTTATCTGCAGTGCAACTCAATATTTTGGTGTAAAATTTCTAAACATCATTTTTAGAAGCAAAATAACACTTTGGTGTTTATTTTTGAGTCTTTCTAAACCCTCACGTTCAAACACTTTATAAAGGCAATAGTAACCTGGAATCATAAAGGCTTTGAAGTCCAACGTCTCAGAGTCCTTGGGGGATACTGAATTTTGCTCCAACACCCCTTGACATAAAGGGGTCTATAAGTGGGCAGTAGACAGCAAATGAAAGGAGTGCAAGCCATCACAAACAAAAGAAGATACTGAAGTTTGTTTAAGAATAAACACAGGTTCAATGGGTTGTTTAGTCACATGTTGATTGATTTTAGAGGGACAGTCAAAAGACAGTTATGTAGAAGACTAATTTTTCATCATCATCTACTTGCTTCTCTAATTTATGAAAAACAGAGTAGCAAAATGATAGCTCAGGCTTCCAAAAGTATTTTACAAGTAATTTAATATATTATGATACATGGAGTATTAACAAGATGTACTTTCTTTTTTCCCTTGCATCTTGTGACACTAAATATTTAGGAATGATCATTCTGTGAAACTGATAGACACAGGACAGCTAAAGCCTGCATTCAAGATTAGCTTTTCAAGGACATGTGTTTCTAGGTACTTGCGTAGCAACTATTTGCCAGCATAGACATTCAGAAAACCATGCCTCTTTATGGCAAGGTGGTGGGAGTATTCCCACAAGGAATAGAGCAAAATATGAAACTCAAGTGTACTAACTAAAATGAGAAATCTACTTTTAAAGCAGTATATAAGAAAAATCTACTCTTGAAACAGACAAATTAGGCAGCATTATCTGTTTCATGGACAGTTTGATCACCACTTTTCCATTTAGATAATAAGCTTACTAAAGAATTTGAGGTCTGAGCTGACTTTCAAGGTTGGGTTTTTGGAAATGTAATGACTATGAAAGGTAAGATGAACATAATTCCCATTAGTGCCTTCTGTTGATTCTAGAGCAGTGGCATTGTGGAACATCATATGAACAAGGCTTCTGGTCCTGGTTTGAATTATCACCATCTATCCATAACATGGGGATGGTAATAAACACTACTTCATAAGCTCATTATGAGGATTCAGTGAATAAATATTTGTAAAACACCTAGCATTTATCATGAGCTTGGCATTATCTAGGTGTTTTGAATTAATAAATATGTAAAAGAGGCAAGTATAGACTTTTCCAACTAGATAGATATTTTGATCCTCAATCTCTGCACTGGCAATCGATAAGTGTCTTACCTGTGTTGCCCCAGGATCTGTACCTGCCTTGAATATGGCACAAATCAGACTCTAGTATGTGTAGTGGAATCTACATCTATCTTTCCTGTTATGTGTGAGCTCCTCACACATAAATATATTCAAGGTCATTGAATATATTATCTTTGTAACCCTAACATTAGCTTAGTTTCTGGTTCATAGAGGTGTATCTATAAATAGTTTTTAAATAAATCAATCTATAAAGGATGTGCATGCTTTTTTGTTTTGTATCTATGATGACAGTATAAATGTATTCTTTTGATAAGAGAAGAAAGCATTTTTTTCCCTAATCTTTCGCCAGATTTTTTCCTTTATGTGGTTTCATGCTCGTTCAAAAGAGAAAAACCTCTTGTTCCAGTTGCTTTTGCAATCATTTTAAGGAATTTTTAATGTCAAGTCAAAAGAAGAATTAAACTGGCTTTGAAAATATACATCTAAATCTCAGTGACTGAAGAGTTATTAAAAATCCAACTGCCCTGTCTACTTAGCCCAATGCAAGGGATCTGGAATTAGCTATTACCAACAGGAACACTGTGGTTGATGTGTGTGTGTATGTACATGCTTATTTGAGTGCATATATTATGAGTGGCAAGAGGCAGTATTTCATGAAGCCATTCTTTCTCTGAATGGAAAAGCCAGGAATGTTCACACTCAATGAGCTGACTGGTAAACCTTCTACTTGGGAGATATTACTGGATTGTCTATTAGTTGCAAAAAAAAAAAAAAAAAAAAGGGACTCTAGTTTAACTATTTTTAAACCTTTGTAATTTGTCACATACCATTTTCAAAAATTTAAATGTATTCTATTGGAAATCACCCAAACTGAGAGAAAGATTTTTATTTTGTGGAAGAGCTCTAACAATATGAGCAGAAACAATTAACTAGTTACCTATAGGAATATGTTTGATTCTGCAAAAATAAGACTTGGACTTTATATGTAGCATTTTCTTTTTCTATATATAGCAATATAAATTTCTCAGCTTTTAAAACCCAGTATGTGGAGAGATGAAAAAATGTAATCCTGAGAGGATAAGAAAAATCTTTCATAGATTATATATACCTACATCATTTATAGAAGGTATGTGAAAAAAAAAACAACTAATGAAAAACACTTGGTGACCAAATAAATGTTTTACATTGAAAGGCAAATGCTAAGATTTATAAATGAAGATTATTATTAATTACAATTAATATATAACATAGATTCTGGACAACATGTCATAATAAAAACTTACATACCCCAGGTAGCACTTGTAATGCATTATTATCCATCCACAACTCTCTTAAATTTTGTATTTGATCCAGAACTTCAGGCTAGGAGAGAAATAGGGAGAAAGAGAACAAAATTAATCTTTTCTTAGCACAATATAAGTATAATTTCTTGAATCTGGAAACTTTATTTGGGAATCTAATATTAATCTTCCAAGCAGTCCTAAATTTAACAGACCTCCATCAAAACTGGTAATTTGTGAGGTAGCCAACCTAAAGCTGATTTGGAAACAATCAGAACAACAATCTGGAGGGAGACAAACCATAAGAGACTCTTAATCTCAGGAAACAAACAGGGTTGCTAGGGGGAGGCGGGGTATGGAGAGGGTGGTTGGGCTATGGACACTGGGGAGGGTATGTGCTATGGTGAGTGCTGTGAAGTTTGTGAGCCTGACGATTTGACCCCTGGGGCAAATAATACGTTATATGTTAATAAAAATAATGGATAAAAATTAAAAAAATCTATTACTCTCTCTTAACACCCTACAATCATCTTTTAGAGCATTTATTATACCCTAGTTACTCAGTAGAATATAAGCTTTTGAAGGGCAGAGCAATGTTTGTTTTTTAATTACTATTCCTCACCCCCATTGTTTGCCATGGTACTTAGCACAGCTTTTATTATGCGTGTGTAGTAGAACCTTACACACATACCCCCCATCGGGATTACATTACCATGAAATGATGACAGTACAAATTAGTCCCACTCATTTCTTATCCCTTCATTTACTTGACAAATTATTATTCGTTGAATACTGGGGATGCCCAGTATGTGAAAGGCACAAGGATCCCTAATTTTCAAATCTGGTTCCTCCCCTGAAGTAGCTGATGATATAATCAAGGAGACAAATACATATAAATAACTGAAGCAGAAGGTAGCATATGGGAGAAAAGAATAATGTAGAGAAGTTCAAAGAAAGGAGAGAGAGAGAATAAGATCCAGGTATAACACACAGGGCATAATGAAACATTCTAAGTCCCTAGATTGAAGTTGTCTCTAAATTCCAGCAGAATATATAGAGAGGATAAAGGAAGCCCTCACTACCAGCGTCACCTCTTGATTTGTGATGAACTTTTTCTGATTTCTCTCCAAAAATTTTCCCATTAGTCTCCTTCAGGCCACCTGTGTCCCTTGAAGTTGATTCCTTATTGTCACTTCAGGGAAGTGAGAATGCCTAAGCTAATTAGTGCATTGTATTCACTTGGCCCCAGGGGTTGGCTCAAGGATGGGAACAGGATCCATTCAGAGCAGATAAGAATCAAAGTTTCTTTCAATGAGACTTCAGGGGCAGAGACTTGTTCTTTCCTGCTGGATTAGAAACTGGAAGGGTACAGCTCTGGGAACTTTGGGCATGAAAAACAGGGAAGAACCTGTTTGAGTTAAAGATGGATCCTGGTAACATATCAGGCTGAAATTAAGCCACACCTAAAGTCAGATGTTTTGTCTCTTTCGACTGAAAAAAAAAATTATCACTGAAAAACGGTACAACCATAGTTCAATAAAATTTGAGACCTAGTTAGGAAGACCAGTGTATTTTAGTATATGTGCTGCCGAACCGAGCACAGACCAGTGTATTTTATAGAATAATAGTGGAAAAGAATGGAATTGTTCCTCTGTTATGATGAGAATATTAGTAATTGTTGGTTAGCAGAAGTTATATGCACACATCTTTGACACTTTAGGAAGGCTTCAGAGACTGCCAGGACTACTTTGGAGAGAGTCCCTGGTGCCCTTAGACTGCAACTGCAATGGAATATGTTACTATTCTTTGGAGAAATTTCAGCTATAACAAGGATGAAAAGGATAAGGAAGGTGTGGTGTATATATATAAATTGAATATTACACAGACATAAAAAAATTGAAATCTTGCCATTTGCAATGGTGCAGATGGAACTAAAGGGTATTATGCTAAGCAAAATAAGTTAATCAGAGAAAGACAATTTTCATATGATCTCACTGATATGTGGAGTTTAAGAAACAAGGCAGAGGATCATAGGGGAAGAGAGGAAAAAATGAAACCAGATAGAGAGACAAACCGTAAGAGATTCTTAATCATAGGAAACAAACTGAGGGTTGTTGGGGGTGTGGTGGGGTGGAGGGATTGGGTACCTGGGTGATGGACATAGGGGAGGATAAGTACTGTAATGAGCACTGGGTATTATATAAGACTGATGAATCAGACCTGTACCCCTGAAACAAATAATACATCATATGTTAATTAACTGAATTTAAATTTTAAAAAGTTAAAAAAAATCTCTCAATAAACAGAAGAAAAACCCAAGGATCAAAATCTAAAGTTAGAGCATGGCATTCAGCTATAGACTCTGAGGCATGTGTGAATAAGTGTGGGAGATTGTTTTTGTAGGAAAATATTCTTTTACTTAGATGAACTAATCTACCTGTATGTTAAGCTGGGCAAGAGTGGAAAACAAATCAAGTATACAAAGCACACTCTGATGTGCAGAGGGTTTGAGGCAGAGGGCTGGTTAGGAATAGGCAGGCTAGTTGAGAAATATCAGTCACGTGGTGCAGATTTTCCTAAACCTACATATCATGCAGACTTTAGAAAAAGAGTTTCATACTGGTAACTTCAATACAACCTTATGCTTGTAATAAGATGGACATTAATTTATAAATGTAGAACAATGTGCATTATTTAAGATAACCTCGACTGTGCTGTGGTAACAAATTAATCCTGATATCTCAGTGGCATGACATCACATAGCCTTACTTCCCACTCCCATTACATGTCCATTGTCCTGGGTTTCTGCCCCCAGAGCGTAGTGTTGCCACCATCTCATGAATTCAGGGAGAGTCAAAGCAGAGAAGAGAGCATAGAAAACCAGCCACTGCTCTTAAAGATCTCAGACTGGAAGTGACCCATATCACCTCTACTTATAGCTCCATGTCTAGAACTGTTTATAAGGCTGCAACCTAGGTTCAAGAAAGGCTGTAAAGTATAAGAGAAATTCATGGAATATTTGGTGAACATTACTGTCCATGCTATACAGTCACATCATATATATATATCATATTTATATATATATAAAATATATATATAATATAAATATAAAATATATATAAATAAAAGGAATGACAAGAATGGATACAAAGTACTTTAATAATTTAGTTATCCCTTTATTCAGTAAATACTTATTAAATATCTCCTCAGTTCTAGGCACAACACTAGAGTCATATTGCCCTTTGTCCTCAAGAAACTCATGTTCTATTTCTAAGGCAAATACAGAAAAAGTAAATACATGGTATTATGGAAATAAAAGAAAGGGAACCTACATGCTCTAGTAATGAGGAAGCCACATAAATATTCATGAATCCACATACATATTCATGAGAGGAGTTGGTCAGTAGAGAGGGGAGGACAGGAAGCACATTTTAGCAGAGGTGAGAAACAGCATGATGAATGACAACAGGCAGTTTGCTCTACTGAATGTTAAGTTTGAAATAAAATGAACAGCAGAAAATGAGGCTAACAAAAGAGTGTGGGGTCTATGAAGTCCTTATATTTTGTTAAGGAGATAGAACTTTATTTTACAGGTGAAAGAACATCACTATGTTATTTTTAATAGGAAGTGATTGTGGCAGATTGGTGTTTTATGTATATCTGTCCTGGTGGGAAAAAGAAAAGAAAAAAAAAACTGGGAAACTTAATGGAGCTAGTAATGAAAGAGATAATAAGTAATAAAGAGAAGAAGTTGGATTAAGGAAACATTTAGAAGATGAAAACAGTAGGACTTGGTGATTTGATACAGGGGTGAGAGTGGGGGTAATGGGTGTCCCCCAGTTTCCCAGCACCTGTGGTGCCGCCAATGGAGATGCAGGATATTGAAATAGAAACCAATATATGGGAGACTGAATTCAGTTTTGACCATGATTTAGCTTTAGGTCCCTATGAGACACTGGTGGAGATATCCAGGAATTGGTTAACTATTAAAATTTGAAGCTTAGGGAATAGGTCCGAGCTGAGGATAAAACTTAAGTATCTTTTGGGAGTCGAAACACATGTGGACAAGTTCCCTGTGGGGGAATGGGAAAGAATCAGAGGTGCTGAGGAAGGAACCCTGGGGGAACACTAACTAATGTTTGAGAACTAAAGACAGGAAGAGCAAGCTCAGAAGGCAAGAAGGAATAGAGTCCAGAAGAGTAAAGGGTTACTACAGTCCAATGAATAGTGTTGTATTAAGATAAGGAAGTGAATAAGAGCATCATTTACAGCAGAGGTGTCCAGTGAGATAAGAGACTGAACATGTCCACTCAATTTTGGAAACAGCAGTATACTGATAACCTTAGCGATAGAAATTGAGGGACTAGGATGAAATCAAGGAAGTCAAGGATAAGAAGACACTAGCAAAGAGGGCCAGGTGAAAGACAGATAAAATGCTATAACATTAATGGAGTAAATTCTAAGAGGTGACAATAATATGAAATTGATAGCACAGGAAAAAGAAGCAGGCCTTGAACAGAAGTAGGACACCTCTTTCACTGAGACTCAAGGGAAGATGTTAAGGATGGTTGTAGGTGAGCTTGATGGGGCTAAGAAAAGAAGTAGAGAGAGGGCATGTCTGAAAGTTTCAATGTTTCTTGATAAAGTAGAGAGGAAGGAAATCTGTTGAGCAGGAGCGGTCAAGAATTTTGTATATATAGAGCACTTGGGGAGAATGGGGCATACCAGTGTAGTTTGAGGGGACTCAAAGAGCAAGTTAAGGGCTATCAAAAGAGCTCTATCAGTGGTAATTATTTTAAGTTTTTTGGGGACTAGGAGGGGGACTGACAGGCTAGGAATAAGCAGAAGAAGCAAGAGATTTCAGGTTTGCATGAGGTCAGCGAGGAGGGTAGTAGAAGGAGGGATTGAGAGAACTAGGAGTGTGAAAAATTCTGAGAGCAGAATTTAAGAGTTGAAGATTTCTGGAGTGGTTCCAGGCAATGCCAGACTTGAAGCCAGAACTCTGGGCAGTATGAAATGTTGGTGTGTGGGCAGGGGAGGATGCTGTGGAAACAAAAGGCCTTGTGTGGTCTCTAAAAATTTGGGTAGCCTTTGATGCACCATATAATGTGCTCCCTTGGCTGTGTCACAGAAGGTGGCAGATAAAGCTGACCAATTTTACCTGTAAAATAGCTCTCACAGTGGGTTATACTGGGAATCCTAGACATCTATGACTACTTGAAAGGGATAACTAATGCTAACCTCTATTTCTACTTTATTTCAAAGGTTCTCATTTAATTTATTTAATAACACCATAAGGTAATAATAGTCCTACTTTATGGGTGAAGAATCTGATAATAATTTCCTGGGGAAAATGAGAACGATTTTATGAGGGTTGCATAACTGCAGCTGGGATAGTTCCTCAGGTCTTCTGGCTCCAAAGATGACATCATGTTACAGCTTAAAACTGAAATTCTGAAATAACGAAGAATGCTGGTGGTGATCACAGATGCCCAATAAAGAAAGTAAAGCATATGCTAGATTAAAAAAAAAAGATAATACTTTTATTACTGGATGTTATAATAAAATGTATCATAGAAGAAATTTCAGCCAGTTCCTAATAATAACAGAGAGAAAATAAATTTAGTTGATCAATACATGACCTTGCTGAAACAAAAACCATAACATGAAGATAATGAAATGGCATTTCACAATCAATAAACAATCTTAAGTGGATCTTTGAACTAAACTAAATGACTTACACCACCCAACCTTATAGATAAATAGTCTTTTTTCATACTACTGATCTTCCTTGATTTATAATGGAGTTACATCCTTATAAACCCATCATAAGTTGAAAATATATGTCAAAAATGCATTTAATACACCTCGTCTATTGAGAATCATAGCTTAGCCTAGCCTACCTTAAACATGCTCAGAACACTTACATTAGCCTACAGTTGGGCAAAGCCATCTAACACAAAGTGTATTTTATAATAATGTGCTAAATATCTAACAACTTATTGAACACCATATTGAAAGCAAGACACAGAATGGTTGTAAATGTATTGATTGTTTGCCCTGGTGATCCCCCCCAGTGGCTGGGAGCTGCGGGTCACTGTCACTGCCCAGCATGGCGAGAGAGCATCCTCCTGCATATTGTTAGTGGTATGATCAAAATTCAAAATCTCAAGTCCAGTTTCTACCAAATGTGTACCATTTTTGTACTGTTATGAAGTTGAAAAATTGTATGTTGAAACTTTGTTTCAGGGACCACTTGTAATTAATTTCATAGTAATGTCAATTGTTTCCATTAAAAATGAGTGAATTTACTCAAGAATGGCTTTGGGTATTCAATACTGGTGAAAGTGTGTGAGCTGGGCACTCATATAAAGTGCTTTGAGGATTACAGATTAGCATATTCTTCTAAGGAAAACATTTTCAAATATGAGAAACTCTGAAATATAGAAAAAAATTATGGTAGAAAATTTCACTGCAAGAAGTTGGTCACATTCTAAATAAACAATAGCCTAAGGGAACAGATAAGCAAATTACGATAAAATCATACTCTGGTATAGAACACAACAATAAAAGTGCATAATCTATATTTTTAAGAATGCTGATGGATAAGTCTTGCAGACATATTGAATAAAAATAGGTATAAAAATTCATATAGCACAAACTGATTTCTATAAATTACAAAATAGTGGTATGTATATATATATATGTGTGTGTGTGTGTGTATATACATGCAGTTAAAATAGGAATATATGGATTAGAAGCACATCAAATTCCAAGTTGTGATTATGCTGTGATGGGAACAAGATTAGGACAGACAGCATAAAAGACTTTCATTTGATCTACAGTGTTTTATTTATTTCAAAAAAAGATTAAACTGAAACATAAAAAGTAGTTAATGTGTTCATTTTGTTTAGTAGGAGTTTGATATATTTCTTTAAAGTTTTATATTTTATATCTTTATAAAATATGCACTTTAAAATATAAACTTATAAATGGTATATTTTACAGAAATATTTATATATTTTACAAAAATATCCTTTAAAAAGTTTTTTCCTCTCTTCCTCTATGATCCTCTGTTTTGTTTCTTAAAATCCACATATCAGTGAGACCCTATGGAAATTATCTTTCTCTGATCAACTTATTTCGCTTAGCAGGTATACCTTTATATGCTTTCACTTTTTTTAAAAGTTAGAAAAATATCAGAAGAAACTATATAAAAATGTTAATTTAAAAAAAATATCAAAGGTGGGCTTATGAATGACTACATTTTCCTTCTTCACATTTTTTCTATAATTTCCGAATTTCCTATAGCATATAGGCATCACATTTAAATAATAAAAAAGATTAGAGAACATTTTAGTCTTCTCCATTTATGCCCACCTAAACCACTTTAGAATTCTTTTCTGAAGTGACCTTACTTTGATAGTTAAAATGAGCTAAGAAAATGATTATATCAATATTAACATAAATGGAACATATGTTTCACATGAGTGCAACAAATTGCAATAACTCCTGTCATGTATACACAATGTTAGGCTGTCGTATGTGTTACTTTTATTCCACTAATTTGCATAATAGTTTGACTGTATTTAAACATCTATTACTTTTTTTCTTCTGAGAGGTTAAGAGAAATATTAACTGAAAAGTATAACATCTGACACTCATCTAATTTTGTCAAAATTAAATTAAGAAACCTTAAAATTTTAAACTTTAGAAAAAAGACTTTAGGGGGTCCCTGGGTGGCTGGATCGGTTGGACATCTGACTCTTGATCTCAACTCAGGTCTTGTTCTCAGCGTCAGGAGTTCAAGCCCCACACTGGGCTCCACACTGAGTGTGGTGCCTACTTAAAAACAAATTAAAAAATTTAAATTTAAATTTAAAAAAAGAACTTTAAATTTTAAGTGTCTTAATGTTGATGAGATGATCTGGTGATATAATAATAACTTGTTATTCCAGATACTGCAGAACTCGAAGGCAGTAGGATAGAATCTGTTTCAAAATGCAGATAAATAACAGGCTTTTTCTCAAATCAACAAATGTAAGATACCAAATGCAAATGTGAAAAATTATATTCTCTAACCATAGTGATGTAATTATCATATTTCATTGTAATTTCAGTTACTACATTTTTTCTTAATTTTGAGATCAGTGCTTCAAATTATTATTTTTTTTGTTTTCCCTCTTTGATAATCTTTAGAGTTTGTCATTTGCCAAGGAACCAAGATGACATTCTGAGAAACTTTCTCCCATTTCTCTTTAAATTTTTTATTTAATAATACGCTTGGTGTACTACAGCCCTTTAGCTCTCATAACTGGGAAAATTTCCATTCATGCATTTCATAGTGCACAGTTGAAACCCTTTCTGATAACAAAATTGGATGATTAAAATTGTTCTGCTCTAATGACGAGACTGCTTATTCATTCTCTCAATTGTTCTGTCCTACATGCCTTGAGACCGTTTAACTTCTTCAGTTAATTTTTTTGGAGATGAAAAGTTTAGCTTCACAGGGTCAAAGCTTATTTCTACTTTATGTTAGTTTACATTTCCCAGTGTTATTTCAGATGTCATTCCCACTAAAATGTTCATGCTTTAAGGCTTAATTTTTAATTTAATTACTGAAATTAGTTAACATTTAAGAAAATATATTTATATTCTAGAAATTATCAAATGAATAAATAAACAGGTATTCTTAACAATTAATAATAAGATGCACTGCTGAGAAAATGTGATTAATTTATAATTAATTGAAACACTTTCAGCCATAAAGTTTAATGAATATTTTAATATGAATATGAATGTAATATATTCCATTTAAATACTCAGATGAGTATATTGACGGCACACAGGAAAAAAATCTACAGATGACATGATGTTGAGAGGGAGAGACAATACATAAGATGATTGAATTAGTGTCTAAAATGATCTGAAAATGTTTAGAAGACTGGATAGGTCTAATTATGCGAAGTTTAATAGGGACAAATGTAAAATCCTGCCATATGTCTCCCAATTATACACATGTAAATTAGAAGCAGAAGTAAATGTGAAGAAAATTGTGGATTTAAGTCAAGAGGAAGCTCAGTGTTGACTAATTCATTTCTTTATAGGTACATTCATTTAGTCAAGAAATTCTACCTGCCCCATGCAAAGACACTATAATGATCTCTGGGAATATGACTCAGAATGTGGAGGGCTGTTCCAAGATCATTTTTGTCAGTATCCTGCTCCATGTATAACCATTAGCCCACAGAAGGATTACAATATTCTGTCCCCCTCTAGGTGTCCAAGTGTAAAGGTGTCTTCCACAAAGCAGAGCTTATTCAGAATAAGCCATAGGAGAAGGGGCAGAAATGATACAAACTGTTTAGACTGGAGAACAGAAGATACAGGCGTAAAAGATACCTGTCTGAGTATCTAAGGGGTGTTGTACAGAGAAGAGCTGGATTTCTCCTATCTTTATCCCCAGTGCAGAACTAGAATCAGTGAGGAAAGTTGCAAGAAGGTAGATGTAAGTCAGCATCATAAAAGGAGTGATTTTTTTTCTCTAATTAGATCTAAAATGAAATAATCTAATTTCCTGAAGGAGAGAGTGACTCTTCTAACAGATGACCAAATAGCTCCCTAAGAAGATAAAATTAATAAGAACAAAACAATAACAACAACAAAAGCTAACTTCTTTTGGTCACTTACTACAATAAAGCACTTTTCAAGGTGCCTTTACTAAATTATTCTTACTGAATCTTGACACCTATCCAATGAAGTAGGCATGATTGTTGGACAAGTAGTAAGCAGGGTGATTAAGAATATGGTTTCAGGAGCTAGACAGAGTTCATCTCAGGGTTTTGTTGACTATGTGCTGTAAAATCATCATTTGGGTTTCTTGTCTGTAATAGGTGAATGACAGTGGCTCATTAATGAGGATTAACTGTATTAAAGTATTTAGAGTGCTTAGAACACTGACTGGTTTTAAGTGCTTGTGCTCAATGCTCAATGAATATTAGCTATTATTCCTTACCTTACAGACAAGGGGATTTAGGCATAAAGAAGCAAATCACTGTGCCCAAAATTTTATGAGTACTATATACAGGGAAGGCAAGAGCCTGATCTTGAAGGTCTGTTAGATGATGAATAAAGATCAAAAGGTGTATCCCAGAGAAAAGTGCTAGGTGGTTCATACCTAGCATGGTGCTACTTGGGCAAGGCAGCTTTAAGAAAAAGTGCCAAAGGAAGAGATCAGATGCTCAAGAGAGACTTTAATTCATTCAACAAATGTATTCCATCAGTATTTATTAATAATCTATTTTGTACCAGGCACTGGAGAAACAGCAGTGAACAAAACAAGCCCTCACGGAGATTACGTTCTGGTGTTGCATATTTCCTGGAGTGAACCCCATAACACGTTAACAATTAGGTAAGGGAAGCGATTCTGATCACACAATTTCCGTTTTAAGGTACTATCTGTTCCGCCACAGAAATTATAAGTTTTGATTATCTTGTCTGAATCTAAATTTGAGAGGAAAATTGTGTAACACATACACACTTATCTCATAATTCAAACCAATCTTCTTTCTAGCCTTCTCCAAAAAACCGCATCCCCTTCCTTCCTCCACCCTGTCTCTACACTGCAGACACTATGTCCTCTCTTGCTTGTAACAAAGTTTTCCTGCTACCCAAAGGATACAAATTCCAGATGCCTTTACCATATGATACAAAACAACTCTCATCTGACCCTTTCCTTTCCCTACACCTTCATTCAAACTTGAGCCTCAAGGAAAACCTAACGCTGCAGTTCCTAAACTGCACAAGTTTAGCTTGTGGTCAGGGCTTGGCAAATGTTGTTCTCTAAGCCTTCTGATCTGATCATTGATTGGGTTAGGTATCCTTCCTTCCACGTAGGGATTTCTTCTAGAGCATGCTCTATATTTTATTGTGAGCTCCTTGAAGCAGGGACTGAATCTTGTTTACCTTTGTATCTTCAACTCTTTCCAACGTAATATGCTAGTGCTTTACACATTCCATCTGAATTGAACATCCCCAATCCATATGCAGAACCAATCTCTTCCTCTACTCCATTCAGTAACTCACTCCCAATGCCCCGCTTAAACTGTCATCACAAGTATCTGTACCAACTCTGAAATCTAAGTTGCAACTATACCCTTGATGACCACCAACACCTATACTTTCAATCTCTTATGTCAGTACCCTAGAACTCCCCGGAGCAGCTCCTGGTATGACTGATATGCTGCGTCTACCTTCATTCATCTTTCCTTCCTTACTAAGCTGAGAGTCATGATTAACACTCCGCCATTATAAATAGTTTCTTGCAAATATCACTTCACAGATTTGTCCTCTTTCCTTCTGCCCATTCACCCAACCAAACTTAACCTGGGGTGAAGCCAACTTTCTGCCTTTTCTGCTACTGCACTGAGCTTTGTTTGGAAGAAATCACACGCTGGCTGATTGTCTCACTTTAAATTCATGACAAATACCTGAAACGGGGACCGAATACTGCCAGGCAACCATATTACTTTTCCATGAGAAGTTTCTTTTCAACTCTCTGAGACTATTTCAGAGCTCTTCAATATTGTCAAAGATTGTATCCTCCTTTAACCCCAGTTCATAGCTTACCTTATTGTTCACTGAAACAAACAAGCAAGCAATCAGAGGAGGATTTGGTCCAAAGGTAATGAAGCTTAAACTTCAAGCCTCTCACATGCATGTTGAGGCAAATTTGCAAAGGGATATATTGTAGACAATTGCTTAAGATTGCTCTAGTTTGCCACACAGACTTTCCCTCCATCATGCTTCTTTGTATATAATGGGGGCACATTTGAGATCTGGCTTAGTTGAAATTGAGTTGGGGATACAATTTGGATTTAGCTCAATATGTTGATGTGTTTTATAGTCAGTCACCTCTGTGGTTCTCTGGTCCTTCCAAATGCATATTCCCTTCCTGCCCATTTGAGCTCTAGATCACATCTCTTCCATTTCTTCTTATCTTTGCAGGGATCCAAACCTGGACTTATCCCCTTTCCCACACACATCAGTCTCTGTCTCCACAGGGCCATACAAACATGCTTCAGTTTCTCTGATTGCTAAAAAAAATACTATTTTCATTGCCTCTCCAGCTTTCTCCAGTTACTTTCCAACTTGTTGCTCTTCTTCACAGAGCAACTTTAAATTAAAAAAAAAGAAAGATTTTATTTATTTATTTAGAGAGAGAGATAGCAAGAGAGAGCATGAGCAGCAGAGAGAGGGAGAATTAGGCTCCCTGCTGAACAGGGAGCTCAACATGGAATTCAGTGGCTCGATCTCATATCCTGGGATTAGGACCTGAGCTAAAGGTGGGTGCTTAACCGACTGAGCCACCCAGGTGCCCTAACTGAGAGACTTTAGAAAAAGTTTGGTCTCTATTTGCCTTTGCTCCCTTATCTCCCATTCACCCTTCAACCACTCTGAGGTATCATTGAAAACTGCTCTTGTGAAAGTCATCATGACCTCTACTTCAGAGCCAGGGTTCCTAAAATATGGCTCCCATAAGTCAAACTTAGTACTTAGCTGTTAAAGTCAGATGATACAGGACAAATAGCAAACCAGGGAAGAAAAATAATATTAAATGTACAAATGGAGCTCAACTGACTAAAGGAAATTTTATAGTTATAAGTATTTTCAAGGCAGAAAAAAAAATTGCAACTGCTAATGCAATTTCAAATCCTAGAATCTTTAGGTGACATATGGGTGTACTTAATCCAAATTATAATTACAGTAAACTGTGTAATTTCTACATTATACCTATTTTCTCTATGTCTTATTAATGTTTGAAACGTTGAAAATACATACATACATTTTAGTTACAACATATTCTATAATTTATACATTTTTATGAGCTAATCTCTGAAAATACCTAGAGCTGTTTTATTTCTTTTGTATCAGATAGGTATCTTTCCAATATAGATATTTCACTGAATGAAAAACAAATCTGAGTTACTATATTTTATCTACCACTGTTGGCCAATCCCCTGATATGAATTAACTTACAATAGTGAGAATTTTTTAAAGGATTCATTTATTTTGCAGAGAGAGTACATTTGGTGGGTGGCGGGGAGACAAAGAGAGGGGGAGATAGAGAATATCAAGCAGACTCTGTGATGAGCACAGAGCCTAATGTGGGGCTCAATCTCATGACCCTGAGATCACTACCTCAGCCAAAATCAAAAGTGGGATACCTAGCTGACTGCGCCACTAGGTGTCCCACAGTGAGAAATGTTTTTAATGAAGTTGCTAAGCTGTACATAACAATCTATTAGAGCATTAGTTTTATTTTCTGTAGATACTGGAAAACTTCTATTTGTCTTGGTTCTTCATGATATCATAATTGGATTTTACTTAAATATAGTGAATGTTAATTTATCTGGCAAACCCCAAACCTGAAATCTCTTTAAACTTTTAGTTCTACACTCACTACTGTAAGTTTCTGGAGCAGGTCTTGCATCTTTGAATCCCTAACACTCAGCAGTGTCTGTTGCAAAATAGTCCACCAATGACCCTTGAATGTCATAAGGATGTACTGCAAAACTGAAATACCTTCTGGATCTAAGAGTACTTCTATTCAGAGTGTTTTCAGTGAAAATTGGTAATCAATATCTGGTATATATGATAATTAGTTCTCCATAAACTGTAGAATGACCAATTCCTTGAACAGAAAATAACAAATTGCTACTAATCTGCTGAATAGTAAGAGTTGCCGCAAATAAGAAACTGAACGGTCAAGTGTGTGTGCATTATCTTTTACTGCTTGGGAGTCCATAAGTGATAAGGAAGATCATTATGTTTTATGTCAGTGTCTTAAATTTGGTCAGTGGAATTGAAGACATATATTAAAAACTGTAAATCTTTCCACAGGAAGACCATTTCATTGTGTTTTGTAGCAAGAGTAGTGTGTTAGAGGCAGACAAGAAAGGAGTGAAGACAAGACCCATTCATATTTGGGTTCCAAAATCATTCTGTCTTCAATTTAAAACAGTTACAAAGTTCTGAAACTGAGTCATAACTATTGTAACCTTACCACTTAGCCTAGTGGATGATAATAAATATTTGCTAAATGAAGACAGAGAGTAATTAGTATTATTGGTGGAAACCTTTAATCTTGCTGTGCTTTAATTTTCCCATTAGAGAAGTGGAAACCTTATATTTATCCTGCTTTACTTCATTACATAATAATGTTATGTACATCAATCACATCTTGCATGTTATGCATCATGGAGTTTTAAACTACTTTTTCTTTTTTTTTTTTCTTAGGCTGGGGAGTGGCAAAGGGAGAGAGAGAGAGAGAGAGATTGAGAGAGAGTGAGAGAATCCCAAGCAGGCTCCATGCACAGTGCTGTGACTGCCATGGAGCTTGATCTCACAACCCTGAGATTGTGACTTGAGTCAAAATCAACAGTCAGATAACTAACTGAGCTACCCAGGTATCCCTAAACTACATTTTGAGAACATAAATATTTAAAAACATTATTAGAATTCTATGGGTTATTTTAAGTAGAATTTGAGTAATTAATTATGCATACTTTTCATTAGTCCTTCATATATTAGTGTTTACTTATTACTCCTGCATATGTCATCTTCTACTTTTAGAATATATTCTGATATTTATTCTCTGATATTTATTCTCTAAATGTGCATTTAATATCAATTAAGAATCAGATCAGAAAACAAATGGTAGAAGGGTTGCTGGATATTTATTGTATTTTTTCCATATTCCACATAAACAATATAAACTGATAAAGGAAATATAATATTTTACAACATCTATCCCTAAACATGGTTACTGTAATACTTACTA
This sequence comes from Taxidea taxus jeffersonii, assembly GCA_003697995.1. NCBI lineage: Eukaryota > Metazoa > Chordata > Mammalia > Carnivora > Mustelidae > Taxidea > Taxidea taxus. The sequence goes on from ML105818.1 coordinate 26,022, forward strand.
TCTAAATAATAATACAAATAAACTAAACATAGTAACTTATTCTGCCTCTCACTATTAGTATTAAAACTTTCTAACTGGCTACCTCTGAAGGTTTAATAAATACTTATCAAGCACTCACTTCTCCAGCACCATGGTATGGGATATAGGAGCAGGTGCATGTGGGGGATGGAAAACTAAACAGTATTACAATATAATCTCAGATAAAATATAGATATAGGTTCATGGAGAGAGATATAGGATCTCAAGATAAATACTGTGGTAAAAATAATAGTAGTAAGCAAAGCCAAAGAAAAAACAAAATGAACTGAGGAAAATATTAGTCTCCCTGACCAAACATTTTATAGGAACTAGTGAGAATATAAAGTCACTTATCTCTTTAGTCAGATTTTAACATTTCAATTGTTTCCACACTTGTTCTAAAGCTCTTTTAAAGTCTCAGCTTAATCTCTCCTGCACAAATTCTATCATGTGAACTACAGTATTAAATTATATATATTTTATTAGTTTTATACAACAATTGAATGAGCTATTTGCCAAGGTATATTAAACTGTCAATACAGTTCTACATCACTACACCCAAATTATTCTAACGGTACTGTGTTGATTCCTTTTATTAACCCCCATTCGAGGGCTAATTGCTGCTATGTAATTTAGTAAAATTATAATATTTATTGGTGCAATCTACAGAGATCAAGGCTATGTAATTTGAAATTACATGCTTGATTGTTTTGCTTGTCACTGTAAAAAATTGGTACATTTTATTGGACTTTTTTTATATTACAAATGAGCAATGAGTTTTGAGGTTGTAATTCAAAAAAATTTATATTGTATCAACTTTAAATAGGATATTTCCCTATCTATATAATCTTGCCTACTATTTATAATTCTGAAACTCCTTAAGAGTTGTCATAACATACTTTCACCTTACCTACCCAGCTTTCCACCCACAGTTTTGTGACTCCCTGTCCAAATATATCCCAGTCACCGTGCATTCACCATGCTCCTTCCTGTCCCCTCTTCTGCCTAAAGTGTTTTTTCTTCCTTCTCTTTGCCTGGTTAACTTCTAATCACCTTTTAGATTTCAATTCAAGATTTTTCTTTAGGAAGATCTTTGGCCAAGTTCCATTATAGTCTCCTCAACACTTGTCAAGGATGAAATTTTGTATTTGTGAGTTTATTTGATTACTTGTTTTCCATACTAGACTATAAACTCCAGGAGGGCTGGGATAATCTTTGTTTTTACTTTACTTTTGTATATGAGAGTTTGATAGAGTGATCAATAAATGTATTCATCCCAAAGATATTAATTGACCACTTAACATATATCAAGCACTGTGCTTAGTGTGGGGGATATAACAGAGAAAAAAATAAACTCATAGAGCTGCCTTCATTCATCCAAGAGTTGTTGAATGAATAAAGAAATGAATGATAACTTGAAACAAATGATTCCATATCAACCTTTCTTCCATGTAAGGATGAATCTTTTAATTTGTATCATATGCATGGTGCTTTACTAATAACATTTTGTGTACAGCACCTTGCAAGTAGTAGACTGCTAATGACAATTTGCGGGATTGGCGAATGAGTTAATTTCCAAGTGGGTTAATTTTAGGTGCATAGTTAATGCTGGCTATGTTACAACACCAAAGGAATATATTTTAATTGCAAATTTATTATCCATTTAGTAATAAGTTAATCTTTTCTTCATGTGTGAACAAGAATGCTTTTTAAAAAATCTTGCTTTATCATTATTATGGTTATTTAATATTCAAATTCACATGAACAAGTCAATAAGGGGTTTTGCTAAAAATGTGAATTCCAATTAACATAATATGAAAAAAAAGTTGTCCAGACTTCAACTTGTAACATATGCTTCAGTCTATTTTTTTCTTTTTCATATGGAGTTGTGAACAGATGCTTGGGCAGGCTAGTTCTGTATTAAATCTTGTACTTCTGCACGTGTTATGGAGGTGGATGCTTGCCAAGTCAGCACTGTATCTCCCTTGTTGGTCATTAATCACATCAGAACCACTTATTTTTGCTTTTATTAAATTAAAATGAAAATGAGAGTTCTGCTAACAAAGGTTTATTTTATAGAGTGGGGAGGCAGCCTCATCTTTCATTCCGCTGCCACAAGAACCTCTGCTCTTGTTAAAATAATCTAATCACCAACCCTCAGCATGCTTGTGTTTCCTCATCTCCATCCATTCCTATGATCTTGTCAATCCTCTGGCTGGGATGCTCTCTTCCCTCCCCACCTATCCAAATCCAAATCCAACTCACTCTTCAAAGCCCAGCAAATCTTGTGTCTGATGGAAACTTTTAAAAATCATACCAATCATCAGGAATCCCATTAACATACACCAATCCACAGAGTTTGAGAATCTACTATGTTCAAATAGCTAGGCCATAGACAGGAGAAACCACAAACATTAAGTCTTTCCTTTATGATGTTATAGCTTAAGAGAGAAAATAAATCATTTCTTATTCATTTAAAGTATTCATTTAACAAATACTTATTAACTGCTAACCATTTTCAAATTTACTGTGGATAAGAATCATTTAGAAGTTTGATAAAATGTAGATTCCTGGGTGTCTGGGTGGCTCAGTGGGTTGAGCCTCTGCTTTCGGCTGGGGTCATGATCCCAGGGTCCTGGGATCAGGGTCTGCCTCAGGCTCTCTGCTCGGTGGGGAGCCTGCTTCCTGCTTTCTCTCTGCCTGCCTCTCTGCCTACTTGTGATCTCTCTTTCTGTCAAATAAATAAATAAAATCTTTAAAAAAATGTAGATTCCTGAGCTTCACATGAAACCCACTGAATCAGAATTTCTAACAGTGTGATCTAGAAGTTTAAGTGTTTAAATTTTTTTTTTAAGATTTTATTTATTTATTTGACAGACAGAGATCACAAGTAGGCAGAGAGGCAGGCGGGGGGGGGGGGGGGGGAAGCAGGCTCCCCACCAAGCAGAGAGCCCGACACGGGGCTCGATCCCAGAACCCTGGGATCACGACCCGAGCCGAAGGCAGAGGCTTTAACCCACTGAGCCACCCAGGCGCCCCAAGTCTTTAAATTTTTAAGTGTTGATGGCAATTTGAGAGTGCTTCTTTAATATACACTGCTTATACATAGGGGTTACTAAGATGAATGTACATATTCTCTGTCCTCAAGGAGCTCACATCCTAGTTAGGGCAGATGGTTAGTAACAATAAAAAGGAAAATTTTGTAACTATTACATTAAAAAAATAGAATAGGCTTGTGAAATGGTTTCAGGGGCCAGAGAGGATAGAAAGAGACAATAGCAGTGGATGCACTACAACCACACGTTAGCCTCATCGGGTTCTGAGGGGTTGAAAAGAAATCCTTTTTATGGGCCATATTCACCAAGCACTGAGGGTGGGAGAAGGGAATGTTTTGTGTTGCTATCACGTACCTACATAGACAGGGACGACTATAACATAAGAAAGCAATGAGCGTAGTGGAGATCTCTTTTTAGAGGAATTTACAGGAGGGGAAGATAATTTCTAGCCAGTAATATCAGAGAATTTTCGAGGAGGTGCTGTATTTGAGCTGAGCCTTGAGGAAGGGTAAGATTTATAGACTGTAATATAGAGATGGAGATGAGGGAAAGCAAGGATTTTCCAGAAGGAAGAATTAGTACAAGCAAGGGTACAGAGGCAGGAAAGCAAGCTGCATGTAAGAGCAAGCAGTTCATTTTGGCTTAGTGAAAGGTACAAGAAGGACAATTTTTATTTTTCTTGTAGTTTTAGATGTAAGAAAACATATTAGAAAGGAGAACTGGACCAAAAATCTTACAAAACCCTGGATGCTAGAATTCAAAGTAACATTTATTAATTAGATAACTCATTTGACACTTAACATATACTACTTTTTATGCTTTATCTCCCAGGAAGCTTACTTTTCTTTCTTTTTTTTTTTCCTTTTCTTTTTTTCAGAGAGAGAGAAAACGCCTGTGCACATGTGTGCATGCACATAAGCAGAGGGAAGGGCAGAGGGAGAGAAAGAATTCCCAAGCAGGCTCAGCGCTTAGCATGGAGCACAACATGGGTCTCAATCTCAGGACCCTAAGATCACGACCTGAACCAAAATCAACAGTCACTTAACTGACAAAGCCACTCAGGTGCCCCAAGCTTACACATTCTTTGAAGAAAGGAAAATGTTGCATACTTCTTATTAAGTCCTTCAGAATGTAGTGCAATGCTTGGCACACAGGAGGAGTTCAAAAAACTTTCACTGACTGATTTAGAGTAATTGCTTTTGTCTCCGCAAGAAGGCTTCCAGGGCCACAGGATGACCATGTACCACTGGGATTGTCTCTATCCTTTTGGTACCACATAAGGCATATGAGGAGATTGTCACCATCAACAGTCACAGAAGTCATGCTAGGAAGATGTTGAAGGTGTCTAAACATGAATAATGACATTCTGGCCCACTGGAAACTTTATACAGATGCATGCTCCTTTTTGTTTTCTCTGCATCAACTATAAATATTTTTCTTGAATTTGTATTGCTATCTTATTAGCATAATATAAAAATGTGTTCATGGAATGAAAAAAAGTAACTATTCTGTAAAATGAATTGTTCTAATATTTTAAAAAGTAATATCTGATTGATGTAGCTTTATTTGGACTACATATTTAAGGAAGAAATGTTTTGTTTTGTTTGGAGATTTTTTTTTTTTTCAAAGTTGAAGAACTGGCTTTCAAATACTTCATTGATTTTTGACTGCTGAAGAGGGTTAAAGAGGCTTCGTCCAGAAAAGCCATGATCCCTAATTCATCCTATAACAAATACATATGTCTAACACATTCAATAAATGCATCCAGACAAGGAGATAAAGATTTACTGAAAACCTATCCCTTGTTTGAAAATGCTCTAGGTTCTGCAAAATACTGGTAAACAAGGGAAAAAAATGTTCTGATTTTGTGAAACTTAAATTCTAGTAAGATATAGTAGTTTGGTTCAATTGTCCCACTAACAACAACAATAATAGCAATAATACTTATTATTATATTGTATAATATCTTAAAGTTTGTAAGACTTTAATTTGTTGTGCTATTTTTCATAGCACTCTTCCCTTCTGATTCTATACATTCTCCTCGTTTTTTTTTTTTTTTTAAGATTTTATTTCTTTATTTGACAGACAGAGATCACAAGTAGGCCGAGAGGCAGGCAGAGAGAGAGAGAGAGGGGGAAGCAGACTCCCTGCTGAGCAGAGAACCTGATGCGGGCTGATCCCAGGACCGTGAGATCATGACCTGAGCTGAAGGTAGAGGCTTTAACCCACTGAGCCACCCAGGCACCCCAATTCTCCTCTGTTTTTTAAAAAAAATCACTCATTTTGCCCCTCAACTCTCCTCCCTTCTGGCAACCATAAATTTATTCTCTGTATTGGTGAGTATGGGTTTTATTTTGTTTTTCTTTTTAGATTCCACATATAGGTAAAATCACACATTATTTGTTTTTCTTTTGGACTTATTATACCCACCGTAATTCCTTCAAAGTCCAACCATGCTGTCACAAATGGCCAGATTGCATGCTTTTTTTTATGGCTGAGTAGTATTCCAGTGTGTGTGTGTGTGTGTGTGTGTGTGTACCATATTTTCTTTATCCATTCATCTGTTGGACACTTAGGTTGTTTCCATATCTTGGCTATTGTAAATAATACTGTAGTGAAGATAGGGGTGCATATATCTTTTCAAATTAGCCTTTTCATTTCCTTCAGATAGATACCTATAATTGGAATTGCTGGATCATATAGTAGTTTGAATTTTTAACTTTTTGAGGAATCTTCATATTGTTTTCCATAGCGGCTGCACCAATTTTCATTCCAACCAATGGTGGAATTTAACCTTTTAACCACATCCTCATCAAAACTTGTTATTTCTTGTCTTTTTAATAATAGCAATTTTGACAGGTATAAAGTGATATATCTCATTGTGGTTTAACCCTCAGTGCTCAGCACAGATGCTATCCTTAACCCCATCACCTATTTCACCCATGCCCCCACCAAGCTCCCCTCTGGTAAGCACCAGTTTGTTCTTTATAGATAAGAGTATATTTCTTGGTTCTCTTTTGTTTTATTTCCCCCTATGATCATTTGTTTTGTTTCTTAAATTCCACGAGTGAAATCCTATAGTATTTGTCTTTCTCTGACTGACTTATTTTGCTTAGGAGAATTCTCTCTAGCTCCTCATCCCCCAAATAAAGGCAACATACTTGATTCTTTTCCCCTCTTATCCACCCCAACCATTTTCTGTTAGTTCTTTTTTTCTTAAACTCAACATTTTGTTGCCTTTCATTTCTTCCATCTTCATTTCTTACTTCTGGTTATTAACTGTTTCCTAAACTATTATAATAATTTTCACATATCACTATTTTTATTTTTATTTGTCAGATTGAGAGAGAGAGCCAGCACAGGTAGACAGAGCGGCAGGCAGAGGCAGAGGGAGAAGCAGGCTCCCCGCCAAGCAAGGAGCCCGATGTGGGACTCGATTCCAGGACGCTGGGATCATGACCTGAGCTGAAGGCAGCTGCTTAACCAACTGAACCACCCAGGCGTCCCATGCATATCACTATTTTTAATCTGTTCTTATTGAAGTTCTAGGTCTTATCAAAATTTCTGACACATAGTAGGCTATCAAAATATTGTTGATTGAATGATTAATTCAAAATTCATATCAGAGGTAAATTGTAAAATTTAGACTTGAATATTGTAAATATTGTAAATTGCAGACATGAATTATTTTCCTGCTCCACAATTTTCAGGCTGTCATTCATGAGCTGAATACCAGATTCTTAGCAAGAAATTCAAAGACTCCCGTGCTCTTGCTTCAGTTCATTTTCCTAATCTTACCTCCCTTTATCCTACAAAAGAATCTATACTTCAGCCATATTTGATCACTTCAAGTTTTCCAAGCCTACTCTTCTAACTTCTACTCTTCCCTAACTTTCATGAGGTGTCCTCTCGCCCCTGCTTACCTTTCAAGTCTTTCCTCACCTTGAACATGTCTTTACTCCCAAAGTCACTCTCCAGTCATATTTTATAATTCATTTCTCCATCTATCTTTTATTTGTTAATTGTGGTGCTATCACTTGCACTTTCAAAATTTCTGAAAGGTAAATTTATGTTTTATTCATCTTTGTATTCTCAGTGCCTACAGTGCCTGCATAAATACAGAGTAAATGTATGATGAATGAATAAACAGTAAGTTGATGCAGATGTGGAAATAGGTTTTATCTCTCATGTCTCCCCAAGTTCCACTAAAATGACAAAACAGAAACAAAACTGAAAACAAATGAAAAGGAAAAAATGGTGCTGCAAGTAAACAGGAGAGGGTAAAAATAGGAAGACAGAAACTTAGAGAATTTTGTAGAAGATACAGAGTAGATTCAATTATGTTTTTAAAAAAATTCAATGCCAATCACCTGTGACTTAGTACAAACCAAAAGGGATCCCTCTGGGAAGTCAGAAAATCTCGGTTTCTCTAATGAGTTCCAAGTTTCTGTAAATTAGTACTGCTTTCGAGAGAAAATTTGCAGTACCTATTAAAATGAAACATGTATAACCAATGATCCAACAATTCTAAGAAGCCATGGTTTGCAGATATTTACATATATATATATATATATATATATATATATAAGAGTTGGTCATTGCATTATTAAAATAACAAAATAGTAGAAAAAAGATAGTTTTCCATCAATAGGTTATAGATTAAATAATGCGATGCCTACTATAGGAAACCTTTGAAAGTATAAAAGTTGTACAATGCTCATTTTTAATTTTCTTCAGTAAAAAAATGCATATGCTCATGCACTTTTATGAATGAATAGAAAAAGAAGTGGCAGGACAGGCATTTAATTGTGTTTACCTCTTGGGAATGAGACAGTGAGGTTATTGAGGAGGATTTTTCTCTTTTTCCATTATATACCACTATATTAAGGTCACTTTTGTAAATAAAGAGCAATATAAACAGTTTAACAATTCAAACAAAGAAAATTTCCAGATGTGAAATAGCAGGGAATGGGAGCAAAATAGGCCATTGTCAGTCCATAAGGAACAACTGAAGGACTTCAAGATACTTGGGGATTAGTACTTAGGGTTATTTCACTAGCTGGAACTGCTCATTAAAGATCTACCCTCTGGCTTCTCATAGCTAACTTCAGGCTGGCACAATCAAAACAACAGTGAAATTCCATATTGCGTCTATCCTTATCAATAATTCTTCCTCCACACCTCGCTGGCAAGTGCAGCTGTACACCCTAAGTATCCTCTGACAGTGGCTAGAAAAGAAGGTGGGTTAAGGACTGCTCTGCAGACCTAGTAACTCAACTAGAGTATCTCATAACTGGTGGCTGACCACAACATTATCTCAACATGGGCAACAGACTTTGGATTGGAGGTTTATTAACTGAAGAAGGACTTTCTGCTGCAATATATCTTTCTTGAAGGCCCCAAGTGATATCTGCTTATTTGTCTACCTACTTGCTCACTTACCATAGCCAATATACATACTGGCTCACTTACCATAGCCAATCTGCTTATCTTGCTTGGAGTCCCAAGGAGAGTGAAGAAGGGAAAGGGAAACAAAGCTTCATGGGATAAATTATTTTACAGTAGAAGTGGTTCGGCTCTATGTTCATCTCTTGGGGAAGCACTGACCCTTGGCTGAGATAAGGGCAGTGAACTAATTAATGATTTATAATGTACTATTTAAAATTTGAAACTCCTGGGTGGTACCCAGGGCTGATTTTTTTTTTTTTTTTTAAATTTGGGCTTATATCTGGCATCATCAGCTAGATAGCCTGGCTTGGCTACATGTAAAGAAGGGCACAAAAAGCACCACTGGAAACTTATGGGGAGTTTTCTTTAAATTAAGATTTATCATGTAAACCATGATGCTTTTATTTGGAGATGAAGCACATCCTTGCACGAAGAAGAAGGATCTTGGGAAGCTGTATTTGAAAGGTTCTTGGTCCCCTGATGTTTGTCTGCATTATCTTTCTACTGCTCTACTGTATCATTTGCCTTTATTGAAAGTCTTATGTGACTATGCTCTGTGGAGACTTGCAAATCCTTTCAATTATCCAACATGTTGTAATATTTGCAAAAACAATGAATACAACATAGCTGTATTAGTTTTTCAATGCTGCATAACAAGTTACTGAAAACTTCAAAGCTAAAAACAAGCATTCATTTATTAGTTCTCAGTTCTGTAGGTCAAAAATCAGGGCATGGTGTGGTTGTGTTTTCTGTTTAAGGTCTCAAAAGCTAAAGTCATGGTATTGACTAGCCTGCATTACCATCTGGAGCTTGGAGTCCTCTTTCAAGCTGATGTAGATGTGGCAAGATTCAGTTCCTTAGGGTTAAAAGAGAAAGGTCCCTTTCCTTTCTTCCTGTCAGCTATTTCCTTGCTGGGGTCACAGATCGCAGAAGCTAGCTACATTCCTTGAAATATGGCTTTTTCTACTGGCCCTCTCATACTTTTAATCTCCTTAATTAAAAAGAGTCCATTCCCTTTTAATAATAACTTCATTAGGTTAGGCCCACCCAGAATAATTCTAATATTTAAGGTCAGCTGACTTGGAACTTTTATTATATCAGCAAAATCATTTCCTGGCAGTACTCGTATAGTGTTTGAATAACTGGGAGAAGACTTCTGTATTCCAGAAGGTGCAGATCTTGGGGGTCATTTTGGAATTCTGCTTTTCATAATGGTCCCCAATTATTAACTGAATGTATTAATACAAACCACAAAAGAAAGTAGGAGACTGTTGGGAACTAGAATGATTCTACTTTTATCTATTATATACAATTATAGCCTGTAAAAATTGTTTCTGTTATACTTTATTCATACTCCTTACTTTGGTAATCATATCTAGTCTCATGGTTTTAAATTATATATATGTTTATGTATATATATATATATATATGTATACATATATATGTACACACACACATGCACACACACACACACAAGCATACACACTGACATTTTTTTTTTTTAATTTATTTATTTGTCGGAGAGATAGAGAGCACAGGCAGGAACTCAGGTAGAGGCAGAGGGAGAAGCAGGCTCCCCACAGAGCAAGGAGCCCGATGTGGGACTCGATCCCAGGACTCTGGGATCATGGCCTGAGCCGAAGGCAGCCATTTAAACAACTGAGCCACCCAGGCGTCCCCACACTGACATTTCTTAAATATATTTATCTGGCCTGAATTGCCTAGATTCATAATTAACAGACTTCTTGACTTCCCCACTTGCATCTGTAATAAGAGTATTAAACTTCAGATTTTCAGAATAGAACTTCTGATCTTTCCCTTTAAAACTACATCTCTTTTCCTCAACATTTCTAGCTGGGCTGACTGGTGAAGGTCTTCCCCTTTACAAAACTAGTCTGTGAAAAATGGGGAAAGGTAGGTGGTTTTCAAATGTTCAGACACCAAAGCAAAGTGTCATGGAGCATTAAGAAAGTTTAGGAAACTTTCTTAAGTTTAGGAAAATAAAATATGAATAAAATAGATATTTCGAAATAGAAAATATAATTAATATAAATATATAAAATATTATATATATATTTACAACCCAGAAAATTTTGGAGCTAGAGAATATAGTAACTGTACATAGTAACTGAAAATTCTCTATAGGGATTCAACAGCAGACTTGATAAAGCAGAAGAAAGCAGACTTGATCAAGGAGAAAAAAAGACAAATCATTTGAAATTATCCAATCAGAGCAGAAAAAGAAAAAAAAAGAGTAAAAAACTGTGTAAAAGCTTAAGGGACCTCTGGGATACCACAAAATATATTAATATATTCATTATGGAAATACCAGAAGAAGAATAAGAAAAAGGGCAGAAAGCATATTTAAAGAAGTAATGGCTGAAAACTTCCTAAATCTGGGGAAGGAAGTGGTCATCCAAATTAAAGAAGACATTAAAGAAGAAATAAACGTCCAAATAAGATGAACCCAAAGAAATCAATACTCAGGCTCCTTGTAATCAAAGTATCAAGTCAAAGACAAAGAGAGAATTTTGAAAACAGCAAGAAAGAAGGGACTTGTCTCATACAAGAATACATCTATTCATATGACTGTAATGGATTTCTCAGAAGAACCCTTACAGGCCAGAATAATGTGTGATGGTATATTCAAAGTGCCAAAAGAAAAGAACTGCCAACAAAGAATACTATATCTAGCAAAACTATGCCTCAAAAATGAAGGGGAAATAAAGACTTTACAAAAAAAAAAAAATTGACAGAATTCAATACCTGCCTTACAGAAATCCCAAAAAGAGTCCTTTAAGTTGAAATGAAACAAAAAGATGCTAAACAACATTAAGCATACAAAAATATGTCTTGCTGATAAACAGAAATATATAGGTAAATGCAGAATACTGTAATTCTGTAACAGTAGTGCTTAAACCACTGTTAATTCTGGTATGGAAGTTAAATGGCAAAAGTACAAAAACTAATTAGCTATAAAATATATTAATAGATACACAATATAAGATGTAATTTGTGACATCAATAACAAAGTATAGGGAGGGGAAAATAAAAATGTAGTTTTTTTGTGTACAATTGAAATTAAGAGATTATTAGTTTAAAATAAATTCTCACAATTATAAGATGGTTTCGTACTCCATAGTGAAAACAAGAAAACACCTATAGTATACATACACACACACACACACACACACACACACAGAAGAAATGAATCAAAATATGTCACTACAAAAAAATTAAAAAACACAAAGGAAGACCACAAGAGGAAATAGACAAAAGAACTACAAAGCAAACACAAAAAAATTAACAAAGTGGTAATAATAAGTTATTCCTGATCAATAATTACTTAAATGTAAGTGGATTAAACTCCCCATTCAAAAGACATGGAATCATGGTTTTGGGGTTTATTTTGGTTTTGCTTTGTTCTTTGACTGAATGGATATAAAAAACTAGGCCTGCCTATATGCTGTCTACATAAGACTTACTTTAGATTTAAAGATACACACAGGCTAAAAGTGAACAAATGGGAGAAGATATTCCATGCAAATGGTAACCAAAAGAAAACAGGGGCAATCATACATATATCAGACAAAATAGACTTTAAATTAAATATTGCCAAGAGACAAATAACTAAGTTATATAATGATAAAAGGGTCATTCCACCAAGAAGATATCATAACTATAAATATATATGTACTCAATATCAGACAATCCAAATGTATAAATAAAATTGAAGGCAGAAATAGAAGGCATTGTAATAATTGAGGATTTTAAAACCCGACAGACAGTAAGGAAACACAGGACTTAGACAACACTCTAGACCAAATAGATCTACCAGGCATATAGAAACATTTCACCCAATAGCAGCAGAACCCATATTCTTCTCAAGTGCACATGAAACATTCTCTGGGATAGACCACATAATAGGCAACAAAACAAGTCTTAATAAATTGAATAAGATTAAAATTATTCAAGATTCAAGTATGTTTTATGACCATATGGAATGAAACTAGAAATTGACAGCAGGAAGAACACTAGAAAATTCATAAATAGGTGCAAATTAAATAACACTTTCAACAATATATGGGCCAGGGAAGAAATTAGAAAATATCTGGAGACAAAAATGAAAATATAACATATGAAAACTCATGGGATGCAGCAAAAGTAGTAATATGAGGGAAATTTATAGTGCTAAATACTCATATTAAAGAAAGAAGAAAGATCTCAAATGAAGAACCTACCTTCACACTACAAAGAACTATAAAAAAGAAAACAAAGCCCAAAGTTAGCAAAAAGAAAAAATAATAAAAATTAAAGCAAAATTAAATGAAATAGAGAACTGAAAAATAATGGGAAAATCAATGAAACTAAAAGTTGTTTTTCTGAAAGGATCAACAAATGGACATCTGTTTGACTAGACTAAAAAAAAAAAAGAGAGAAAACTCAAATAAATAAACATGAAATGAAAAAGGAGACATTACAACAGATGTCACAGAAATAAAAACAGTTATGGGGCGCCTGGGTGGCTCAGTGGGTTAAAGCCTCTGCCTTGGACTCAGGTCATGGTCTCAGGGTCCTGGGATCAAGCCCCAAATCGGGCTCTCTGCTCAGCAGGGAGCCTGCTTCCCCACCCCTCTGCCTGCCTCTCTGCCTACTTGTGATCCCTCTCTCTGTCAAATAAATAAATAAAATCTTTAAAAAAAAAGAAATAAAAACAGTTATAAGAGACTACTATAAACAAATAAACCCCAACACTTTGGATATTTCCTAGAAGAAATGGATAAATTCCTAGAAACATAAAAACTACCATGATTGAATTATGAAGAGATAGAAAGCCGGAACAGACCAATAACAAATAAGGAGATTGAATCAGTAGTCAAAATCTTCCAAAAAAGAAAATGCAGGACCAGAGAGTTTCACTGGTTTATTCTATCAAACATGTATAGAAGAATTAAACCAATCATTTTCAATCTCTCCAAAAGACTGAAAAAAAAAAAAGGACTCCAAACTCATTTACAAAACCAACATTGCCCTGATGCCAAAACCAGGTAAAGTATACTGCAAAAAAAGTAAACCACAGACCACTAGATGTGATGAACATAATTTAAAAAAATCCTCAACAAGGGAGGAGGAGTCAAGATGGCGGAGAAGTAGGAGGCTGAGACGACATCAGCCAGCAGGAGATCAGCTAGATAGCCTATCAAACCATTCCGAACACCTACAAATCCAACAGGAGATCGAAGAGAAGAAAAACAACAATTCTAGGAACAGAAAATCGACCACTTTCTGAAAGGTAGGACCAGCAGAGAAGTGAATCCAACGCGACGGGAAGATAGACCCCAGGGGGAGGGGCCGGCTCCCGGCAAGCGGCGGAGCACAACATCAGAACTTTTAAAAGTCGGCTCCACGGAGGGACATCACTCCAGAGGCTAAACTGGGGTGAAGACCTCACGGGGACAACGTGGACTCAGGTCCCACGGGGTCACAGAAGGATCGGGGGTGTCTGAGTGTCGCAGAGCTCACAGGTATTAGAGCAGGGAAGTCGGATGCGGAGACAGAGCCGAGATTTCCTAGTGGTCTGTGACACGGACCGGTGCTCTGTGGCACTGGCCGGTGCTCTGTGCGAGGGGTCCCCACAAGATCCGGGGAGACTCCGACCCGGGAGAGCTCAGGGATCTACGGGGTCCGGAGACTCCAGGTGGGACTCTGCCAGAGACAGAGACGCTTGGTCACAGGCTGGGTGAGCTTGGAGCGCTCCCAGAAGCCAGTGAGACGGGACTGCTTACGCACGATTTTCTCTGAGCGCGGTCTTGCGCGCGGTCTGCGGGTGCGCGCAGTGTCGGCGGGCCCGCGGTGTCTGCGGGCGGACGCGCGCGCGCACTCTCCGGCGCAAACGTGGGCTAGGGAGACTGGAGAGATTAAACGCTTTTCTCTGAAGGCGCACTGAAGACTGGGGCCCCTAGCTCTCGGCTCCTCTGAACCGGAGATTGGAAGGCCACCATTGTCATTCCCGTCCTCCAGAACTCTACAGAAAGCACATTCAGGGAACAAAAGCTCCTGAAAGCAAACCTGAGAGGATTACTTAGCCCGGCCCCTGGTAAGGGCGGTGCAACTCCGCCTGGGGCAAAGACACCTGAGAATCACTACAACAGGCCCCTCCCCCAGAAGATCAAAGAAATACAGACAAGACCAAGTTCACTTAACAAGGAGAACAGCGGATTCTTATCTGGACAAAATGACAAGGCGGAAAAACTCACCACAAAAAAAAGAGCAGGAGACAGGACCGAAGGCTAGGGACCTAATCAATACAGACATTGGTAATATGTCAGATCTGGAATTCAGGATGATGATTCTCAAGGTCCTAGCCGGGCTCGAAAAAGGCATGGAAGATATTAGAGAAACCCTGTCAGGAGAAATAAAAACCCTTTCTGGAGAAATAAAAGAAATAAAGTCTAATCAAGTTGAAATAAAAAAAGCTATTAATGAGGTGCAATCAAAAATGGAGGCTCTTACTGCTAGGATAAATGAGGCAGAAGACAGAATTAGTGATATAGAAGACCAAATGGCAGGGAATAAAGACACAGACCAAAAGAGAGACAATCAACTACTGGACCACGAGGGGAGAATTCGAGAGATAAGTGATGCCATAAGACGAAACAACATTAGAATAATTGGGATTCCAGAAGAAGAAGAAAGAGAAATAGGAGCAGAAGGTATACTGGAGAGGATTATTGTAGAGAATTTCCCTAATATAGCAAGGGGAACAAGCATCAAAATCCAGGAGGCCCAGAGAAAACCTCTCAAAATCAATAGGAATCGACCCACACCCCGCCACCTAATAGTAAAATTTACAAGTCTTAGCGACAAAGAGAAAATCCTGAAAGCAGCACGGGACAAGAAGTCTGTAACGTACAATGGTAAAAATATTAGATTGGCAGGAGACTTATCCACAGAGACCTGGCAGGCCAGAAAGAAATGGCATGATATATTCAGAGCACTTAACGAGAAAAATATGTAGCCAAGATACTATATCCAGCTAGGTTATCATTGAAAATAGAAGGAGAGATAAAAAGCTTCCAGGACAAACAAAAACTGGAAGAATTTGCAAACACCAAACCAGCTCTACAGGAAATATTGAAAGGGGTCCTCTAAGCAAAGAGAGACCCTAAAAGTATTACCAGAAAGGAACAGAGACAATGTACAGTAACAATCACCTTACAGGCAATACAATGGCACTAAATTCATATCTCTCAATAGTTACCCTGAATGTAAATAGGCTAAATGCCCCAATCAAAAGACACAGGGTTTCAGAATGGATAAAAAAAACAAAACCCATCAATATGTTGCCTACAAGGTTCTCATTTTAGACCCGAAGACACCTCCAGATTTAAAGTGAGGGGGTGCAAAACAATTTACCATGCTAATGGACATCAGAAGAAAGCTGGGGTGGCAATCCTTATATCAGATCAATTAGATTTTAAGCCAAAGACTATAATAAGAGATGAGGAAAGACACTACATCATACTCAAAGGGTCTGTCCAACAAGAAGATCTAACAATTTTAAATATCTATGCCCCTAACATGGGAGCAGCCAACTATATAAACCAACTAATAACAAAATCAAAGAAACACATTGACAAGAATACAATAATAGTTGGAGACTTTAACACACCCCTCACTGAAATGGACAGATCATCCAAGCAAAAGATCAACAAGGAAATAAAGGTCTTAAATGACACACTGGACGAGATGGACATCACAGATATATTCAGAACATTCTACCCCAAAGCAACAGAATACACGTTCTTCTCTAGTGCCCATGGAACATTCTCCAGAATAGATCACATCCTGGGTCATAAATCAGGTCTCAACAGGTATCAAAAGATTGGGATCATTCCCTGCATACTTTCAGACCACAATGCCCTGAAGCTAGAACTCAATCACAAGAGGAAATGTGGAAAGAGCACAAATACATGGAGGCTCAACAGCATCCTTCTAAAAAATGAATGGGTCAACCAGGAAATTAAAGAAGAATTGAAAAAAACCATGGAAACAAATGATAATGAAAACACAACGGTCCAAAATCTGTGGGACACAGCAAAGGCAGTCCTGAGAGGAAAATATATAGCGATACAAGCCTATCTCAAGAAACAGGAAAGGTCTCAAATACACAACCTAACCCTACAACTTAAGGAACTCGAGAGAGAGCAACAAAGAAAGCCTAAACCCAGCAGGAGAAGAGAAATAATAAAGATCAAAGCAAAAATCAATGAAATAGAAACCAAAAAAACAATAGAACAAATCAATGAAACTAGGAGCTGGTTCTTTGAAAGAATTAATAAGATTGATAAACCCCTGGCCAGACTTATCCAAAAGAAAAGAGAAAGGACCCAAATAAATAAAATCATGAACGAAAGAGGAGAGTTCACAACCAACACCAAAGAAATACAAACAATCATAAGAACATATTATGAACAACTATATGCCAACAAATTCGACAATCTGGAAGAAATGGATGCTTTCCTAGAGACATACAAACTGCCAAAACTGAACCAGGAAGAAATAGAAAACCTGAACAGGCCCATAACCAGTAAGGAGATTGAAACAGTCATCCAAAATCTCCAAACAAACAAAAGCTCAGGGCCAGATGGCTTCCCAGGGGAATTCTACCAAACATTTAAAGAAGAATTAATTCCTATTCTCCTGAAACTGTTCCAAAAAATAGAAATGGAAGGAAAACTTCCAAACTCATTTTATGAGGCCAGCATCACCTTGATCCCCAAACCAGACAAGGATCCCATCAAAAAAGAGAATTACAGACCAATATCCTTGATGAACATAGATGCGAAAATTCTCACCAAAATACTAGCCAATAGGATCCAACAGTACATTAAAATGATTATTCACCACGACCAAGTGGGATTTATTCCAGGGCAGCAGGGTTGGTTCAACATCCGCAAATCAATCAATGTGATACAGTACATCAACAAAAGAAAGAACAAGAACCATATGATACTCTCAATAGATGCTGAAAAAGCATTTGATAAAGTGCAACATCCCTTCCTAATCAAAACTCTTCAAAGTGTAGGGATAGAAGGCACATACCTCAATATTATCAAAGCCATCTATGAAAAACCCACGGCAAGTATCATTCTCAATGGAGAAAAACTGAGAGCTTTTCCGTTAAGGTCAGGAACACGGCAGGGATGTCCACTATCACCACTGCTATTCAACATAGTACTAGAAGTCCTAGCCTCAGCAATCAGACAACAAAAAGAAATTAAAGGCATCCAAATCGGCAAAGAAGAAGTCAAACTATCGCTCTTTGCAGATGATATGATACTATATGTGGAAAACCCAAAAGGCTCCACTCCAAAACTGCTAGAGCTTGTACAGGAATTCAGTAAAGTGTCAGGATATAAAACCAATGCACAGAAATCAGTTGCATTTCTTTACACCAACAACAAGACAGAAGAAATAGAAATTAAGGAGTCAATCCCATTTACAATTACACCCAAAACCATAAGATACCTAGGAATAAACCTAAC
>ML105818.1:49091-144560 GCA_003697995.1 Taxidea taxus jeffersonii
TCAGAATGGCTAAAATGAACAAGTCAGGAAATGACAGATGCTGGCGAGGATGTGGAGAAAGGGGAACCCTCCTACACTGTTGGTGGGAATGCAAGCTGGTGCAACCACTCTGGAAAACAGCATGGAGGTTCCTTAAAAAATTGAAAATAGAGCTACCTTATGACCCAGCAATTGCACTACTGGGTATTTATCCTAAAGATACAAACGTAGTGATCCAAAGGGGCACGTGTACCCGAATGTTTATAGCAGCAATGTCCACAATAGCCAAGTTATGGAAAGAACCTAGATGTCCATCAACAGATGAATGGATAAAGAAGAAGTGGTATATATATACGATGGAATACTATGCAGCCATCAAAAGAAATGAAATCTTACCATTTGCGACGACATGGATGGAACTAGAGCGTATTATGCTTAGCGAAATAAGTCAACTGGAGAAAGACAACTACCACATGATCTCCCTGATATGAGGAAGTGGGGATGCAACGGGGGTGGGAGTTAAGGTGGTAGGAAAAGTAAAAATGAAAGAAGATGGGATCGGGAGGGAGAAAAACCAAAAGAGACTCTTAATGTCATAAAACAAACTGAGGGGGGTGGGAGGAAGAGGGGTTGGGTGAGGGTGGTGGGGTTACATCATATGTTTAAATAAAGCTTAAATAAAGTAAAAAAAAAAAATCCTCAACAAAATACCAGCTTAACTGAATTCAATAGCACATTAAAAGAATGACAAACCATGACCATGTGGGATTCATCCCAAAGATGCAAGAATGTTTTAGTATATGAAAATCAATCAGTATGATACACCACTTTAGCATAACAAAGAATCAAATAAAAATCATCTTAATAAATATAAAAAAAGCATTGACAGAATTCAACATCTTATTCTGATAAAAAGAGTCAACAGACTAGGAATAAAAAGGAAGTATCTCAGCATAATAAAAGCCATATATGAAAAGCCCACACCTAACATTATATTCAATGGTGAAAAACTGAAACTTTTCTTCTGAGATCATGATCAAGGCAAGGATGCCTGCTCTCACCACTTCTATTTAACACAGTACAGGAACTATTAGAGGATAGGCAAGAATAAGATTAAAAAGCATTCAAATCAGAAAGGAAGAGGTAAAATTGTGTTTCCAGATGACATGATTTAGATGTAGGAAACCTGGACTCCATCAAAAAAACTGTTACAACAAATAAACAAATTTGACAAAGTTGTAGGTACAAAATCAATATTCAAAAATAAGTCCAAGGGGGGCCTGGCTGGCTAAGTCATTATGGCATGTGACTCTTGATCTTAGGGACTTGAGTGTAAGCCCAAGTTGGGCCTAGAGCTTACTGAAAAAAATAAAACCCTTTAAAAAAGTTGCATTTATTTACCCTATCAATGAAATATCTGAATAGGAAATTAACCCCACTTAAAATTGAATCAAAATAAATAAAATACCTAGAAATAAACTTAACCAACATAGTGAAATACTTCTATATTGAAAACTCCAAAATAATGATAAAGGAAATTGAAGACATAAGTAAGTGGAAAGACATCCCATATTATTCATGGATAGCAATATACAGTATTTTTTAAATGCCCATACTAAGTAAATTGATCTACAGATTCAGTGCAGTCACTATCAAAATCACAATGACATTTTTTACAGAAATATAGAAAGCAATCCTAAAATTTCTATGCAACTACATATGATCCCAAATAGCTAAGACAATCTTGAATAAGAACAAGTTGAAGGTCTTACACTTCCTGATTTCAAAACATGATGAAGCTACAGTAATTAAAACAGTGATGTATTGGCATAAAGAGAGACATATAGACCAAGGGAACAGAATAGAGAGCCCAGAAATAAATCCACTCAGAAATTATCTTCAAAAAGTGCTTAACAATGTACAATGTGGAAAGGATAGTCTCTCCAACAGAGGGTTTTGGGAAAACTGGGTTATCTACATGTAAAAGAGTGCAACTGGATGTTTATATTACACTATACACAAAAATCAACTCAAAATGGATTAAAGACTTAAATATTAGCCATAAACAATAAAATTCTTAGAAGAAAACATAGGATAAAAATTTCATGACATGGGTTTTTGGCAATGATTTCTTGGATATAATATCAAAAGCACAGACAACAAAACCAGAAACAGAGAAGAGGGAGTACATCAAAGTAACTACGCAGCTAAGAAAACAATCAACAGCGTAAAAAGGCAACCTAGGAAATGAAAATAAATATTCACAAATCACATATCTGTTAAAGAATTACTATTCAAAATACAAAAGGAATTCCTACAACCCAATTTGGAAAAACCACCCAATTAATATCTGGGCACAGAATTTGAATAGACATTTCTCCAAAGAAGACATATAAATGTCCAGCAAGTATATGAAAAGATGCTCAACATCACTAATTGTCAGGAAAATGCAAGTAAAATCCATAAGGCGATCACCTCATATGTATTAAGATAGCCATTATCAACAAAACAAAACAAAATTAAAAATGTTGGTAAGGATATGGAGAAACTAGAACTCTCATGCACTGTTGGTGGCAATGTAAAATGGTGAAGGCACTATGGAATATGGAAAACAGCATGGGGGTGCCTTAAAAAATTAAAAATAGAAATGCCATATATATGATCCAGCCATCCCACTTCTAGATATATATCAAAAAGAACTGAAATCTCTCAAGGATTTATTTGCAGACCCATGTTCATTTCAGCTCTACTCATAATGGCCTAAATGTGGATAACATAATTGTCTATGGACAGATAAATGAACAAGGAAAATGTGGTATATTTGGTATAAATATACATCTACATGGATATATATATATATATATATTCATATAAATATTAACCAGCCTTAGAAAGAGGAAATTCTGTAATATGTGATAACGTGAATGAACTTTGAGGACATTATGCCATGTGAAATAAGTCAGCCACAGAAGGACAAATACTACATGATTGTACTTCTGTGCGGTATCTAAAATATTCAAGCCCGTAGAAGTGGAAAGTAGAATGGTTTCCAGGGTGAAGAGTAATGGAGAGCTGCTGTGCACTGGATGCACAGCATGAGTTATGCAAGTTATGCAAGATGAGAAAGTTCTAGAGATCTGCTGTACAACATTGTGCTTATACTTAATTATAAACATATAGTGAAATATAGTACTATATACTTAAAAATGTGTTAAGAGGGTAGGTAATGTTATGTGCTTTTCCCCAAAATTAAAAGACAAAAAGATCTGAAAAAATAAATAACCTGGCATCTGGTATAATAGTCTATTGCAGTAGAAATTTTGTCTTTTAGTTGCTTAGGTCTCAATTCATGAAGTCATTATTAACTCCTATCCCTCTCACTCCTGACATCCAATCCGTCAACAAATCCTGTTGCTTCTACCTAGAGGCAGATGTACTTTAAAGTTAATGAGGTTCAAAGTTTCAGGTCTCTTACTTGCATGAACTCCTTCCCAGATCCTGGAAGGAAGCCTGGCAGTGTGTTCACCTGGTTACATTTTGTGCAGTTTGCAAAATTGAGATTGTTTTCTTTTTTTAAGATTTCAAAAATGGAAACATAATTCACATACCATGAATTTCACCTTTTTAGAATATAAAGTTATGTGTTTTTTAGTATACTTACAAAGTTGTGCAACCATAACAACTGTATAATTCTAGATCATTTTATTCACCTCCCCCAAAAAACCCCATACTCAATCTCTCCACTTTCCCTTTCCCCTATACCCTGGAAACTATAAATCTATTTTCTGAACTGAGGATTTTTCTATTCTGGACATTACCACACTGTTTTTAAGGTTCATCTAGATCAGTTCTTCATTTTTTTTTTTTGACGAATATTCTGTTGTATGGGTAAACTACATCATGTTTATTCATTTATTAGTTAATGGACATTGGATTTTTCCACATTTTAGCTATTATGAATATGCTGCTATGAATATTCATATACAAGGTTTTATGTGGACATGTGCTTTAAATTTTGGGGGGTAGTGTGGTCAAGTGAATACTGGCTCCCTATAGATGTGCGTATCCTAATCCCCAGAAACTGAATATGTTACCTTACATGGAAAAGGAGAATAGAGGTTTGATTAATTCAAAGATCTTGAGATGGAGAGGAGAGATTATCCTGGGTTATGCAAGCGGCCCAATATAGTCCCAAGTGTCCTTATAAGAAGGGGACTGGAAGACCAGAGAAGGCAAAAAAGGAGATATAATGAGAGAAGCAGAAACTGAAGTGGTGAAAGGAAGTGGTTATGGGCTCAGAAATATAGGTGGCTTCTAGAAGCTGGAAAAAGAGAGAAAACTGATACTTCTCTAGCCCTTCCTGAAGGAACACAGCCTTAACAACACCTGCAGAACTTGAAAATAATCAATTTGAGTTGTATTAAGCAACTCAACTTTTCATAATTTGTTACAGTTGAATATTGGGAATCATATGTTGGAAATTGGAAGTGGGTGACTGCCATAATAAATAACTAAAAATGTAGAGTGGCTTTGGAATTCGGCAGGCAACAGAAACTAGAAAAATTCTCACTGTAAACTTGTGACAGAAAAACCTAGATTGCCTTGAACACAATGTTAGTAGAAGTATAGATGATAATAACTCTCCTAAGGAAGACTCTGAAGGAAGTGAAGGGAGAAACCATGGTTAAGAAAATCTGCATCATCTTAGAGAATACCTATATCATCATGAAAAGACTGCTGGTAGCAACATGGGCAGTCAAAACAATACTAGATGAGAGCAAAGGAAATGAAAAATGTGTTAACATGGGAAATGGAGGAAAAGGGGTCTTTGTTATATAATAGCTGAATTGTGTTATACAATTATGTGGAAAGCAGAGCTTGCAACAGGTAAACTTAATTTTTAGCTGAAGAAATTTCCAAGCAAAGTTTCGAAGGTGTGTCCTGGTTTCTACCTGCTGATTACAGTAAAATGCAAGAAGAAAGAGATACACTTAAAGAACTGTTAAGCAAAAAGAAACCATGATTTATGACAAATTCTCATCCTATCCAGATTACCAAAAAAAAAAAAACAAAAACAAAAACTAAAATTAGATTCACTGCCAGGAAATAAAGCCAAGGATGTGTCTGAGAAAGCTTTTGCTAGTGACTTACAAGTATTAAGAGGTCAGATCATTCATTCACTCATTCAATCACACAGAGGTTCTGAAGAGATTAGGTAGATGTCTCATGGAACCTATCAGACATCTTAGAAGAAGCCAGGAGTAGAGACGGGATCATCCAAGGAAGATTTGTAAAGGAACTTCTTGTGCAGTGAAGAAATTGTCAAGATATATAAGGGAGACCCACAAGGTTCTTAAGACTATTGCATCAACAGAAATACTGCCAGCATGGGCTGGAAGGGATAGAGAGAGGACAAAATGAGAGAAGACAGCAAGATCCTAAAATTCTAGAGGTAGGAAACAGGTTGTTCAGTCTACTTGACTGCAAAAACTTGTGTACCTTCCTGGAAAAGGAAGGATGACCTAGAGGGTGGAGTTGTAGGCACGGAGCAATAGATCTTGAGCCCGAGATGTTATTCCCAGCCCTTGAAACCAAATGGAGTTTTCCTGGTTGGATTCTGAAATGGTTCTGAGGGTACACTCCTTTTGTACTCCTGTCTCCCACTCCTCTCCATTTTTGTATGGGAATGTCTATAACTGTTATCCCATGCCTATTCCACAATTGTATTTTGGAAGCAGATGAACTGTCTTCTAGTTTCACAGGTCTACAGATGGAGAGGAGATTTGCTCCAGGATGGATTATACCCGGAACTTACCCATGCCTAATTTAGATGCTTTAGATGATGAAATTTAGGACTTCCGAACAGATGAGATTTAGATGAGATTTTGTACTTGAGTCAAGTTGTGATGGATGAGACTTCTGGGGAACTTGGGTTGGCTTGGGTGCATTTTCATGTGGGTCAGACATGAGTATTTGCGAACAGAGCCCAAACTGTGGTAGCCTAAATAAAAGACTTCGAATGATGCCCATGTCCTGATCCCCAGAATCTGTGAATGTGTTACCTTATATGGTAAAAGAGAATTTGCTGTTATGATTAACTTAAGGCTCTTGGGACAAAGAGTTTTCCTGGATTATTTGGGTGATCCCAATGTAACTGCAAAGGTTCTTATAAAAGGGAGGTGGGAGAGTCAGACAAGGCAGAAAAAGAAATGTAATGATGGAAGCAGTAAGAGTAGGAGATGTACCATCTGATACAGAGAATGAAGTGATGTGAGAAAGAGGTCACTGATGAGGGAAAGTAGGCAGCCTCTAGACGCTGGAAGAGACAAGGCACAGATTTGCTCATGAATCCTGGAAGAAAAAAAGCCATGATGATATGCCGATTTTAAGACATCTGACCTCCAGAACTATAAGGTAATAAATTTGTATTGTTTTAAGTCACTAAGGTTTGTGGTCATTTGTTACAGTTCAACAACAGGAAAAGGATACAGGTATATGCCTCGTTCTGGAATATACAGGTATATGCCTCATCCTGGAATAGTGGGTTAAAAGTAAAACACTTTAACTACAATTTCTATCTTGATTTCCCTGTGTTGTGGTTTTCCTTATGTCATGTCATGATAGAACGGCCACAGGTATTTTGGGGAGCTGGATACAAGGAAGTTGCCTAGGAATATAGGTTTGGTGGAATATATTTATATGATTTTCAATCTTGTTTGCATATAGTTACCTTGTTCCTAGCTATCTAGGGTAGAAAACACTTCCAGTAATTCTCCTGCCATTGTGCAAACTCCCTTGACCATCATGATGTGAAAATGCAAGGCCAGAAGACATATTGAACACGAACATTCCCTTTGGTTCCCAGCACCAGAAGTATATTGGTGGAGGAGGAGGGGGAACATGCTTGAAATGTACGGAGCCAGAGGTTTTCCTAAATTTGGCAACAATCCTAAAATTTTATAAGGCGTACCAGTGAAAAATTGTAAAGCTGAAATGAATGTTTCTGAACTATCAGTAGTAGAAATCATGCTAAACATTGGATTTCATTATCTTCATGGAAATGATATTATAAGATATATGTAATGTGAAGACTGTCAAAGAGTATAAAGTCAAAGTATATGGAGAAAAAGAGCATTATAGATGTGTTACTATGTTATTTTCCTGGACTTAATGATGTTTACAGCATTTGTTAACTTTTAAAAATTTCATTAACTTCAATTTTGTAGTTTAAAATTTATCATTTCTTTTTCCATCCTAATAAGCATTTCACTTTTGTAATTAATTATGTGTTCCTAATTTTTATATTACTTATTGAAAGGGAGTATCCCCAGTTTACAAATTCAGATCCTACCTCTGGCTCTATCTTTCAAATTTACCCAGAAATCAACTCCTTGCTGCCTCTGCGGCTACTACCTCAATCTAGGAGACTATTATTTCTTGCCTATATATTGCAATAGCTTTTTAAAATTTTTTTAAAAATTCATTTAATTTCTTTTCAGTATAACAGAATTCATTGTTTATGTTCCATGCCCAGTGCTACCATGCAAAACATGCCCTCCTTAATACCCACCACCAGGCTCCCCCCAACCTCCCCCCCCCCGCCCCCTCTAAACCCCCCCAATGTTTTTTAGAGCCCCTAGTCTCTCATTGTTCAACTCCCCTTCCAATTTCCCTCAGCTCCCTTCTCCTCTCCATCTCCCCATGTCCTCTGTGTTATTTGTTATGCTCCACAAATAAGTGAAACCATATGATAATTAACTCTCTCTGCTTATTTCACTCAGCGTAATCTCTTCCAGTCCCGTCCATGTTGATACAAAAGTTGGGTATTCATCCTTTCTGATGGAGGCATAATATTCCATTGTGCATATGGACCACATCTTCCTTATCCATTCGTCCGTTGAAGAGCATCTTGGTTCTTTCCACAGTTTGGTGACTGTGGCCTTGCAATAGCTTTCTAATAGATCTCTTGACTTCATCTTGCCTCACTTTCCACTTATTCTCAACACAGCAGTCAGTGATCCTGGTAATGTAACGTAACGTAATGTAATGTAATGTAATGTAATGTAATGTAATGCAATGTAATTCATGAAACATGTAACATGTCCTGTAATATAATGCAATGTAATGTAATATAACTTAATATGTCAGATCACATATTCTACTTGTTCAAAACCTTCCAAAGGGCTTCCATTTTACTCAGAATAAGATGCAAAATCCCTGAAGTTTCTTATAGGATTCTTTCTCCCCTTCTTTCCCTCCACAATTAATTTTTCACCTATTCTTCTAACTTACTATATTCTACCCATTTTAGTCTTCTTTGCTGTTCACATGTTAGTTTTGTTCTCATCTCAGGTGCTCATAATATCTGTTTCCTCTGTCTAGAACTATCTTCCACCCAGATATTTGCATGGTTCACTCCCTCATCTACTTTAGGTTTTTACTAAAATGTCACCTTCTGAGTGAAGCTTCCCTAGCTAACCTAACTAGTTACACCTTCCATAAACACAAACTCTATCCACCCCCCTTTCCCTTATATGTTTCCTTGATGTTTTCATTGTCTTTTAGTTTTAGTTTATTGTGAGACCTGAAATCAAATACATTTTTTTCTATTAATTCAATTTCAGATCATATGTTCAAATATTACCTTTTCAGCACATAAGGGAGGAAGAAGTAAATTTTAGTTTGATTACTTCAAATACAGTTTTTTGTTATTTTTTGGGTGATTCACAATCCCTATTCACAACTCAAGAATATACACTTGTGTTTACGCCACGATTGCATAATACTTCTGTTTTCTTTGTAAGCCTTCATTCTAAATGTATACTCTTATTTAATGTAGTTTGCCCTGGTTCAATTAGGGAATATTTCCTTTTTTCTTTAACTTCTCTGGTAGAAACTGTTGACAGAAACACCAGGATACTTGACTACATTGAGACATATGCCATTCTTAGAAAAATCTATTTATGGAAAGGCAAGCAGGGCTAATTAATTTCATTTATGGTACCTAGTCGTGATATTGCAGTAACGAGAAATGGCAATGAGGGAAAAACTGCTTCCTTTGAAAACAGGCAAAGATGAGTTATATTATTGCTAGGGAAGGGAAAGTTTGGAAGCAAGAAAAAGAGTTTCCTTATTTGCTTATATCACATTGGAGTTTGTTTATTAAAGCCCTAAGTCAACAGATGTGGTATTTATAAAAGTGGAGACCCCAATCTGATTGTCTTACGAAAAGGAGCCTCCACAATTATTTTCAGTCAGAAAATACATTTTAATTGAATGATTCATAAAGGATTCCTTTCAAGTTCCAGAATTAGTGGAAAGAGAGTATTATTTAGTTATTGATCACAGTGGAAAATTGTGTTACTTTTGAGTTTCATAGAGAAACTCATTTGGAAGTTTGTCTCAGAATGAATTGAAATTGATTTCTTAAAGGATATCTAATCATAGAATGATTGCTTTTCAGGTAAACTAAAATATTTCTCCCACTTCTATTATTGTTTAGTTTGAATTAAAAATTTCCAGCTTATATAGGTATGATTCTGATGATGAGAACTGACTGAACTGTTCACCTTTTAAAATCAAATGATTCATTTATTCACTCAGAAACATTTACCAATTTCCAGTTGGAGACATGGTGCTCCACTAAGTGCAGGAAAAACTATCCAGAGGAAATGATGCCAAAGTGGAGTCTGCAAAAGTAAACACTTATTTCATTTTATTTATTTGTTATCAGTATTTCTTTACATTTGTTTTATTTTAAATGTGTAAACTCTTGCCTTTCAGCAGGGAGCTCGTTTTTCTATATTCTACTTCGCAACTCTGAGGTTAACAATGTTTCTATTTCAACAGGAGACTCCATGTCAGGAACTGACAATTGGGTGGTCTGGAGAGAGACTTGGAGGCTAGAGGAGGAAGACGGGGCTGCTTCTTCTATTTAATTCCTGGTCATTTTAGCATCTCAATAGCAACAACAGCACTCTGTGGTGACACTAAGGTTGAACAACAGCAGCAGTCTTCAGTCTTCAGTCTTCAGTCTGTAGTTTTCCCACACTAGAACCAGCCTTATCATGGCCCCTCAGAGACACAAGTACCAGCCTCTTTACAGGTCTGAGTCCGGTATACTACCTTCTTGCGCTTGATCTTACCCTACAGGTGCTAGCTGCTTCCTACAGTTATCACTTCTGTGATCCCTCAGTGTCTCCTTTCTGTCCTTTTAGTTTTCTAATACATGAGTTAACTGTTCTTTAAATTTCCTTTGCTAAACAGTTGGTGTAGTTTCCATCTCCTGACTGGGCCTTGACTGATGCAGAAATTGATGTGCCTCTAATAATTAAAAAAAAAAGTTTCACTTCTCAAGTTTCTTTTGATATATTAATAACCTCTGGCAATGCCTGTGATGAACATCTACAATCAACATCCTAAGTAATTTTACAAATGCAGGAGATGGAGGAGTTAATAATTAGGATTATCAAATATTTTCCCTAAAAACATTTAGAAGATTGTAAACTGTATTGTGCTATTTTGTTCTTTTTAATATTTTATCTGAAAAAATAATTGATGAAATTTGATTAGTAGGTATGGCAAACCTATGCTGTAATTACTTACGAAGGAAATTGCTAGACATGCAAATATAGTGCTTGCCTCAGGTAAACACGCATCCTAGCTAATTAAAAATGAGCACAGCTTGGGCAAACTAGGGAGGTGAAGCCAATGGCAGCTATGCTTTTAGTAGGATGAGTTTGATTTAATTCTAGTCAATTTAAATTACAAGTGAATCATTAGCTAAAGTACTTGATTATTTCAAATCTCTATGAAAACACATTTGTATTATTTATATAGTCCAAATAAATATTCCATTGTAGAAGTCAAAGGGATGTAGCTCAAAATGTACCACTTTGGCATATTTTGAACTAAAAGTTACTTAAATGTAAGAACACTCTGATTCCTATTTGTTTCCAGAAACCAGGAGATAAATCTCCCATGTGAAAGGTACTCTCCCTGTACCAAGAGGTAGAGACATTGTTATTATCAGAGATAGGGGATTCAGAGCCAAGAAAGCTGTATAAACTAAGCTTGTATTTTTGATAATTTAATATTTCAGCCTAGCTCAAATTCTGTTTAGAATTCCTTACTTACTGAAACCCCCCAAAATTAGTTTTCTTTGTCTTGCCAATTTTATACAGATTTATTATCTTTTTTTTGTCTAAAAGGCATAAAAACTGCCTGCCTTGGGTCTCTTTGGGTTTCAATCTCACTATTGGGACTCTATACACAGTCAATTAAACTTTTTCTTTTTCTCCTCCTGTTAATCTGTCTGATGTCAAATTAAATCTTAGACTAGCTGGAAGAATCTTGAAGGCTCAGTAAAATCTTTCCACCCCAACAATATACAACTATTGACATTTCTTCTCAGTGTCTCCATTCTTTATTTATTATTTGAAAATTTTATTTAACCCTACACGTAAAGTGATAAAAATCAATAAAAATAAGTCATTTTGAATATTGATATTAGAAGTTCTTGCTTATGGGGATCTGTAGCCTTAGTAAGCATTCAAAATGGTGATTTGCAGAGTACAGAATATTTTTTAAGCTTCTCTAAGAAGTTTTATGAGATATCAATCCTCTAATATAGTTCATGGATGGCTGAATTTATGAAATGTTTTTATAAAGACTGCTTGACACACTATCTCAAATATTAGAGTTAGAATGATACTGCTCATTTCCTGATGAATTCCCTAGACTTTAAATGCAGTCTTTGCATTACCTTTTAAAAATTAGTTTTTTAAAAATTTATTTTATTAGAGAGAGAGAGAGAGAGAGAGAGAGAGCGAGCCCAGGCAGAGTGGTAGGCAGAGGCAGAGGGAGAAGCAGGCTCCCTGCTGAGCAAGGAGCCCGATGTGGGACTCAATCCCAGGATGCTGGGATCACGACCCGAGCCGAAGGCAGCCGCTCAACCAACTGAGCCACCCAGGCGTCCCTAAAAATTAATTTTCTATCACATAAAATGTATATATATTACTCTTTAAATATTTTATTACTAAAATTTAGGTGTTTGTTTTTTTAAAACTCCTGTGCTCTTTAATCCAGAATGAATGGCCCATAATTTAGAAATGTTTCTGTCAGGGGGCACCTGGGTGGCTCAGCAGGTTAAGCCTCTGCCTTTGGCTCAGGTCATGATCTCAGGGTCCTGGAATCGAGCCCGGCATCGGGCTCTCCGCTCAGTGGGGAGACTGCTTTCCCCGCCCCCCTCTCTCTGCCTCTCTGCCTACTTGTGATCTCCCTCTCTGTCAAATAAATAAATAAAATCTTAAAAAAAAGAGAAATGTTTGTGTCAGTAACTGGTACATTAAATAGTTCAAAGAGTTGACAATACTCTTAAAATGATCTAACTATCATACCTCAAGTTTTAGAAAATTAATACTGGATAATTTTAGGTAGAGAGGCAGAAAGATTTTCTTTAAGGAGATGACATAAACATCTCTTAAATAACCCCTCATCTTGTTACTTTTCAAAAAAAAGACCTTACAAAATAATTATTAAAATAGCATTTAAAAATCATGTACGATATCATACTCATATTCATATTTAGTCCAAATTCCAGACAAAGATACAGAACACATAAGTAAAAGGAAACATTTGAAGAAATAAGGACTGATAATTTTCTAAAATTGATGAAAAAAATTAACCCACAGATAATGAAAGCACACAAGAATAATGTATAAAAATCAAATACATGAGCATATATTTTTTAAAAAATCCCAGAAAAG
This sequence comes from Taxidea taxus jeffersonii, assembly GCA_003697995.1. Classification (NCBI taxonomy): domain Eukaryota; kingdom Metazoa; phylum Chordata; class Mammalia; order Carnivora; family Mustelidae; genus Taxidea; species Taxidea taxus. The sequence goes on from ML105818.1 coordinate 61,838, forward strand.
ATTAAACTGAATGCAGTTCATATAGAAGGTCAGGATCATCAACATATGATTATGTTGCATTTCTTTCAGAGATGCAAAAGCAGTTTTACATTAGAGAACCTCTATATAAATAAAATTAAAAAGCATGGGAGAAGATATTTGCAAGCGACATATCCAGTAAAGTGTTAGTATCCAAACTATATAAAGAACTGATGCAACTCAACACCCCAAAAACAAATAATCCAATTGAAAAATGGGCAGAGGGCTTGAAAAGATATTTTTCCAAAGAAGATATACAGATGGCCAAGAGACACATGAAAAGATACCCAACATCACTCATCATCAGGGAAATGCAAATGAAAACCACTATGAGCTATCACCTTATAGCTGCCAGAATGCCTAAAATGAAAAACACAAGGAGCAACAAGTGTTGGTGAGGATGTGGAGAAAAAGGAGCCCTCTTGCGCTATGGGTGGGAGTGTAAATTAAGAACCTCAGGTCATCATGAGACACTGAGAAGAAATTAAAAAGAAAACTGCAGAGACTGTGAGGAATTATCTGTAGCACATATAACCAACAGCAGATTGGCATCTAGAATATATAATAGATCTCGGTACATCTACAGGAAAAAAACATCCAATAGATACATGAGCAAAAATACATAAACGGGCATTTCACTGAAGTGGAAACACAAACTGCCACCAACATACGGAAAAAGCACCAGTCTCACGAGGGATGTGGGATAGGCAGATTCTGATCACAATGAGATGCTGCTGTCAGCCATTATACTGGAAAAAATATAAAGTCTGGCAATATCAAGTGTAGACGAAGATGTGGAGCTTGGGGGCTCTTATACAGAGCTGGTAAATGAGTACCACTGTTTTGAAAAAAATACATTATTTTTCAGGTTGAATATGTGCACAGTTAATGACTGGGAAATTCTACTTTTAAACATATGCCTTAGAGAAATTCTTATAGGAATATACATAGTAGCAATGTAATAAAAAACTGGACAAAAATGATTGTGAAGAAAAAAGTAAATAAGTTGTAGTATAATCACATTTTTAGAAAGCTTGAGAACAAGCAAAGCAAAATGAAACAGTGTAATATTTAGACATACATATAAATGTAGGGTATGTTAAATGTAATTCAGGATTGAACTTGTCTCTGGGAATGAGGCAGAATTAGGTAAGAGCCTCCAGGTAGCAGCAGTACAGGACTGGTGATACTCTAGTTCATAAAAATATGGCAGTGGGTTCACAGAAACGCATTTTATTATGTTTTGTAACTTAAACATATACTACATATATCATTTTATATGTATCACATTTGATATAATGAAATTTCAAACCTCTCTGATTGCATTATTTTCTCTTAAGTTTAAATTTCAACTCACAACTTATTTTTTGGGTACTATTTGACAGTCTTCCTAATTTAGCTGCAGAGAAAGCTTCTGAAACATAATGGTTGTAAAGAATTTATTTGAATTTGATCATCATGCATTAATATAAAATAGAATGCATCCTATAATTCCAATTTGGTAAACAGAACTATCTCTATAAAAACACCTAGAACCAGTATGTATTATGCGGCAGTTACAGTGCAATTTCAAATCTCACTGTTCTGACCTCCCTCCACTCCAACAGCAGGAGATCAAGAAATCAGACCTTTCCTGGGATCCTCCTCCCCAGTTACTCCTTTTAGGAGTGTTTTTGTGGCAGGGAGGGGTGTGAAGACCAGGAGACCTCCCACATAACAGGAGCTGCTGGTCCAGGGACAACCATTCTGTTTTCCTTTGCCACTGCCAACCGAGTCACTCTCCCTGCTGCGGTCAGCAGGTTGTAGGCAATGCCTGCCTGCATTATGTGGCCACACCCTGACCCACGCACAGACCACTTTGCAGTCCACTCTTTGCCTCCTCCCGGCTCAGCGCTTTTCTCTTTCTGGTTTGCAAAGAAGCATTCTTGTTTTGTTTCTTAGAGCTGACACTTGATGAAGGTTCCCGTGGCAGATTTTGGGGGCTCTGAGCGACACTTTCCTTATTATTCTTCAAGACTGGGAGGGGATAGGGAAGGGAATGAGAGGCTGGGAGCTGGAAGCTGGGGCCTGATTACGGGGATGGTCATATGTCCTGACTGTTTCTCGATCCACCCATCCCATCTTCCTCCAGGCTCTGCTGCTCAGTCTGCTTCGTTTTCCAGTATTCTCTCTCATGGTGATTTGCTCAGGGGGCCTTCATATTTCCACTACCAGTTCTTAATTGAATATGACTCTTAGTTCATTGGATTTATATATACCTAAAATACATACCTATCGCAGGGCTCCTGGGGCCCATGGCAACCGCGGAATCTGTTTTAGTGTTCCTGACCATTCTATGACTTTGGGAAGCTCCTGATTATTCTGTGACAGTTAGAAGGCTGTCTACCCAGAGTTTACAGAGGAGTTTTAAGAACTGATGCTACCCAACGCATCAACCTAATATTTCCCATCTCTGACCTGGCCCCGAATAATACTCATTTGATCTAACTAAAAAGAAAATGGTGGTGGCAGGTAAAAATATACCAAAGTATCGATAATGGTTATATAAGGGGAGAGATCATGGATGACTTTTACTGTAATTTTTACAATTTTTTAAAACTTTTTAAATTTAAAAAAAATGGACATGTGTTAATTTTATATTGACAAAAACAAGCCACAATAATAAAAAAAAACCCTGAGAATCCATCATGTTCTCAGAACTTTGCCCAGTATTTTCTGGTGGTTACTGCTGTTAGAAATGTAAAATAATTCTCTCTGTTTAGAATCTTTCATCAAGACAGAGGCATCTTTAAGTAGATCTTTCTACTTCAAACCTAATTTAGGATATTTACATTGAGTCTCAAGCAATGAAACTTATGTTCTTTTCATTAGACTTGCACAGTGTAAAATTTTGGGGGGACTTATTATCATCTTCCCTCCATATCTGTCTCTTTAGAATGTCATACAAAATGAATTCTCTAACAGTAATCTCCTAGGCATCAATACCTAGCTACAGAATTACCCCTTCCGTACACATGACATTGTTTCTAGAGGCCTCTTACCAAAGCAAATTCTCTTATTTTCTTATTAAAAGTGTTACTTTCAGAGAAACAATAGATAGTCCCACACAAATGACTAATAAAAGCCAGACTTCTGATTAAAGTGAAGGACGGAAATGTGAAATTCCATAATTATACTCCCCAACTCTCCTCCCTGCTGCCAATGCCAAGTAACTCAGTATTATTGAATAAGTGGTCCAGGAACAAATGAAAAACTTTTTTTTTAAGAGACTTGCTTTGTGACTAGCATGGAATATTGGGAGTTCAAAAACAAACAAACAAAAAATGTTTCTTCTCAATGATGATTTTATTGGATACCATAAAGCACAAGTTATTATGTGTTTTAAGGTTATCTTTACTATGTCTACTTTCAAAAAACATATAAATATATCCTACTCATCTTTTTGGTCCAAATATTTATAGATTTGATTTCCAAAGTCATATACCTGACAGAATCAAAATTCATAGAAAATATATTGAGTGTTTATTATAGATTCTATTGCATGGGATTTTCCCAAAAAGCCTATGAGCCAAATAGCTTTTATACCCTTATTTTATTGAAGAGGATATTGAGGACAGAGAGTGAGCTACACACCCAAATGTACCTGGCTACTTAGTGACAGAATTGAGAGTCAAACTTCAGTTGTCTGAATCCTCGGTCCATGTTCTTACAATCACTAGACCTAGCTCCTGGGTACATTGTAGCTTCTTAACAACTGATTTCTAAACTCCCAGTACAAAACAGTTTTGCCATAGCTATTCCTTACACTTACCAATCGATCTACCTATATTACTAATAAGTATCTATCTTAAAAAAGCCTGAGGTACATTGGATTATGTACTGAATAATTTTGCCCCCATATCTGTGTTGAGGACACCTTGAAAACTGCCCTGTAACAAAATTGAGTGCATCCCAAATAGGGCAAACCTGGTGGTATGATGTAGCAGGAGGAAGGAGGCTCCAGAATCTATTTTCCCTGAGCCTCTCTCAGTTTACACATCACGTGCACTCTCAGAGCCTGCATGTGGGCTACAGAGTCACTAATGGTATTAAGGCTAGAGAGGCATCTTCACAACAGAAACTGGGGATGGATGACATGCCTGATGCCGGACAGGAGATAAGATACAGACTAGTAGATCTAACAGCCAATGAGAGCTGAGTGGTGACACTGCAAGCAAGGGGGAGCTGGCCAGTACTCACAGGGAGTAGAACCTGAGCCCAAAGAACTGACTATGATTTCAAAACTCCAGATTTAACATAAAGGGCAGGATCAGCTGCAGACATGAGGCCAGAAGCCAGCATGTCTGGCAGCACACTTCTGAAAGCCAGACTGAGACCAGGGAGTCCCCTTTATACAGAAAGATGTATAGCCTCCTTTGTACATACCTAAATTCCATGTTATGAACAGGGGCAGGGGAAGGTATGAAGATTCATGACAGATTGTTATGCAGGGAATATGAACACAACCCAAAGGGATCTTATAACTTCTTAAATCACACTACACTTTTAGTTTCAGAAAAATAATTGTCAGCTTTTACCCTCAAGAAACAGCTGATAGAGGCTGGGATAATAATGGCCATATTAGTTATGGTCAAAGTCAAACAAATTAATTCTTTTTTTTTTTTAAAGATTTTATTTATTTATTTGATAGACAGAGATCACAAGTAGGCAGAGAGGCAGGCAGAGAGAGAGGAGGAAGCAGGCTGTCTGCAGAGCAGAGAGCCCGATGCGGGGCTCGATCCCAAGACCCCGGGATCATGACCCAAGCCGAAGGCAGCGGCTTTAACCTGCTGAGCCACCCAGGCGCCCCCAAACAAATTAATTCTTTGCACATTCAAGATGAAGTATGGATTATACCATGTACACTGGCATCTACTGAGAGTCCCTTTTTTCCAGGTCCTGCACATGCATTATCTCATTTAACTCTCACACAAACCCTCTAAAGGAGGAGCCATTATAATTTCCATTTTAGAGAAATCGAAAAAGAGGCTTTGAGAGGTTAAGTAATTTGCCCAAGGTCACATTATTAGCAACACAGCTGGGAGAGAATAGTTGATTACTTAATTAAATGTTTTAATTTAAAAATAGTTAAAATACATTTTAGATGAATTGCATTTTTGAAATTTGAAGATGTTCAAGAGGAGACTTCTGAATTAGAAAGAGTCTACTTATGAAGGACTCTTAGCTTTCTAATTTGCATTTGAGATTTTGGTTTTCAGGCATATTTTAAAGAAAACTTAAGCCTGAAAGCAGCAGTCAGAATTCTGTCAATTTTGGTGGCAGCGAGATGGTAATATGTTCACTAGAAAGAAACTTTCAGTACAATTGTAAATAGAAGGTCTTTAACCCCTTCCCTCCACTAAGGAATTCTCAAAGGCAGAAGTCTTAAAGGTATGAACTTCGAGTTAATCAAGTCTTTAACTCTTGTCCAACAACATAAAAGCTGTGTAAATTGGTGACCACTTTGAGCTCATTTCCATAAAGTTAAATGGCAACATGTCAAATAAGGGTTAAATGAGATAACATATGTGACATACTGAACTTGGTGCCTGCTCATATCTGGTGCTCAAAACTGTCAATTTGCATCTGCTTACCTCATCTGTTTCTCTCTCTTCCTCTCCTTTTTTGTGAATCTAATACTATCTAGTTCTCTATGGCTTATCATATAGTCAAACAATCACTTTATATCCCAGGTTTCATTTTGTTTTTATATTTCAAAATGCAAATGTGCACTTGGATAATTCAATACCTGGGGTTTTAGAGACAAAAGAAATCATCTCCTAGAGCGTATTTATAGTTTAGAAGATGCATTCGCTTACCAGCTCACTGAATTCATTATTGCCCAGGTCAAGTCTTTCCAACTGGGCCAGTTTGTGCATTGACCTATAACAGATGGAGAAAAATACTATTGTGAGGCAGTCCATGACACATTGCTCCAAAAGACATCCCACCCACCCCCTATCAGATTTACCTGGCTTTATAGAGCACAGAAATGGGAGTATTTTATAGAGAGGCATAAACTGCAAATATATATCAATATATGCAAACTGACACCTATATTTCCAAAAGCCAGTCTATGGTAGGGAATACAGAGCTGGCTGCTTAACACGAATCCAGGAATCTTGTAAATATCTATACCAGTAGGAGTTATGGGGTGGGTCCACAACATCTACATTTTTAAGAATTTTCACAGATTTGGGAACCAATGGGTGAGATCAATTCTGAGCAAAGCATTCTAAAATCCCACAATATGGCCATCATTTCATCATCAATCTTGTCATTTTCTACTTCCCTAAATGAACTTCTGTTATAGACAGACTCTTTGATTCTTTGTCTCCTAAAGATATTGGCTGGGATACATCTCTGTAAAACAGTAAAACTTTGAGCAAGAATTGGTGCCAAAAGCAGAGGTACATTGGCCTGTGCCACATGTAATCAGCACTTCTTAAGCCATTCTCAAGTACAGTATACCGTGTAGGAAAAGAAAGTGTTTTTCTGAGTTCCAAGTTTTTTTATCCTCCCACTAACCAGAATGCTAACCTTAAGTCCAGACTATACAGAAATTCTGGAGGCATCATTAACTCAAATCTTGGAAATTTTAGTTCCTTTATCTTTAAAATGGCTACTGTAATTATCTCATAGCATTTTTTTTACATTAAAATACTACTTTAATACAGACACTGTCAGGCACTCAGAAATGCAAACATGTGTGTACCCATTGTTCATTCAGCAACACTGAAAGATTATGCACCAGGCAATCTTTTGGAGTTTGGAGGACAGCAGTAAACAAAAGGAACAAAAACTCTTGCCCAAAGGATTTCACATGGCACTGGTGGGAGAATTACAATAAATTACAATAAATAATAAGTATAAATACTAAAATAATTAAGTATAATAAAATAATATATTAGAAGGTTATAAGTGTTATGGTGAAAACTTCACAGAAGAGATAGATATGAAGAATGGGTATGGAGGGATTGTAATTTCTAATAGACAGATCCAGGTAAGGCTTTATTAAGAAAATAAAATCTGAACCAACTCTTGAAGGAAATGAAAGAACATGCTAGTGTATGAACTTTAAAGCAGGAAATTGTTGCTTCCTTGAAGACTTTCTAGGAGACTGTGTGGCTAAAGCAGAGTGAGAGATGTGGGGGAGTAAAGAGATGATAATGAAGAGTTAGATAATATTAGGTCTTATAGCCCCATGTTAAGATGTAGGCTTTGATTTTGACTAAGATGAAGGGTCACTAAAAGGTTTTGATCAAGGGTGTGACTGAAGTGACTTACTTTAAAAGGATATCTGTGATTGCAGTCTTGTAAATAGACTGAGAAGGACAAAAGTGGAAGGCAGGAGATCACATACAAGGCTAATGGAAGAAGCCAAATGAGAGGAAATGGTAGCTTGGAGCAGGGTGGTGGTAGTGAGATGGTGAGAAGTGGTTGGCTTCTGAACATACTTAAGATTAGAGTTAAATGTTCTGTTGCTGAAATGTCTGTGGGGAGTAGGAGAAAGTAGAGTCAAATATAACTGAAAGTATGCTTTGTTTTGAGCAACAAGGATGAATGAAGTTGTAATTGATGGATAAGGGAGACAGGGTAGAACAGGATTTTGGATAGATCAGAGATTTATTTTAAATGTTTTCCACCCCACCACCACATTTTCCCATATATAAAAAAGGTAAATATTCCAGGTGATGGATATGTTAATTAACCAGATGGGAGGACTCCTTTCACAATATATGTATATATCAAATAATCACCATATATACTTGGAATACCTTACACTTATTTGTCCATTATACCTCAATAAAATTGAAGAAAAAAAAGATGTTGTATTTGAGATTTCTATTGTAAAGTCAGCTAGAGATGTCAAGCACACTATTATATACACAAGCCTAGAGTTTAGAGAAGTCCAGGCAAGAGAGATAATTTGAGCATAGTCAGCAAAGAGACAGCATCAGGTCTTGAGAGTCTGAGATAACTAAGGGACTAAGTGTAGATGAGATGAGAATAGGTCTAAGATGACATGAAATGAGCCAACAAAGAAGACTGAGAAGTGACAAAGGACAATCAAAGAAAAACCAGAAAAGTGTGAAATATGGGAATCAAGTAAAGAAAGTGTTTCAAGGTGAAGCAAGTGACAAAAACTGCTGATAGATTTGAGAACTGACCACTTGACTTAAAAACATGAAGACTGATAGTTACTCTAGGAAGATCAGTTTTCTGTTTTAAGCCTTTGCTAATGACAAAAATATATTGATTTCCTATTATCTCTCAAGTTTTAAGGTTATCAAGATGAAAAGTATTATTAATATTAACAAGTAGCTCATAACTTGAGAGATATAGCTAAGACAATGGATAATTTTTACCCAGTGGAATAAGTGTCATAGGAAATATATGTGTAGGTTTCTAAAGAGCACAGGGAGAGGTACTTTCTCAGTGTTGGGAGTAAAAGTCTCCACTGACATCTCATTTTGGAACACTGATCAGGCGATAAAATCAGAGGAGATGGTGTTTTTTGAAGGAAATATCAAAGGGGTGTGTTGAAAGATATCATGGCGCATTTCCAGGAACTATAGGTTAGTAAAAACAATAAGAAAAATAGTAAGAAATAGGAAATAATATGCAGGCAACAGTCATATCATAAAGTCATCCATGTCAAGCCAGGAAGTCTGGTTTTAGCTTGAAGACAATGGAAGCCTTTAGAATGTAGATTGGAAAGATTTATCAGATTCGTACTTTAGAAAGCTCACTCTGGCAGCTTCAAATGGTGTGAGAAATGGGGTGGGGGATGTGCTAGCAAAGGGGCCAAAGAAGACCATCCTGAAATGCAGGTGGGATATAACTGGGGCCAGAAAGAAGACAAAGGCAATATGGATGGCACTGTGGGCAATGAAAGGTGCTCTGCTGAAGACATAGCTTGGTAATGATGATGACTGACTGGATGTGGGAGATAAAGGAGAGGAAGGAATTTAAAATACTTTCGGAATGAATACCAGTGGGGGAAGACTGGAATGGAATTAGAGCAAAGTGTGTGTGTGTGTGTGTGTGTGTGTGTGTGTGTGAGAGAGAGAGAGAGAGAGAGAGAGAGAAAGTTGGGGGTAGAGGGAGAGAGCCTAGAGCTCAGGTAAAGGTCTTGACTGGAAATAAAAATTAAAAAATAAACAAGGGATATTTTTTGTCTATTCCACCTGAAAATTATCCCTCTTTTTTAGTTGACATATTTGTTTTCTTTTTCATGATTTACTTGATATTTACCACTTGCTTCCTTGAACTGTCAGTTTTTTTCATATGTATATCCCTCCTTTCTCCACTCAGATCTTAAAATATGTTTCAAGGTGACCAGCAGAGCCTGTGTGGGACCACTAGTCCAAAGATGGTTTTGAAACCGTGGCCACCATTGTAAGAACATCTGCCTCACCTCTTGCCAGATCTATACCAATGAATAGGTGCGTCTAGGAAAGGGGATGGTAGTGGCAATCTTTTCCCATGAAAAGAGAATTGGATTTTCTTATGAGCCTGGGAAAATCAAGGAATGGCAGATTCTTGCAAATCTTGCTCCTAGACCACACAGCCCAGTAAGAAAATGATGAGCACTTTGCAAAGCCTTGAGAGCCAACGTGAAGGACCAAGTAGCCAGGTGTGACAAATGAATGAGAATCAACCAGAGGAGTAGCAGAGCCACAGGGATCAGACTTAACCATGTAGCCTTAGGCAACAAATATTCTAGTAAGAACCACCGTGAGCTGAAGACCAAAGGCCTTTCTACTCAGGATTTATGAATTCTGTAGTTCTCACTGATCTTCAAGGAAAATATCACATAAGCACGAGAATAATTTTTTCCCTAGCTTTAGAGGTGGAGAACCAAGACAAAATTAATTTTATTAAATAAAGATGGGGATGTCTTATGCCTGAGTGTCCTAAAACAAATTTTATTAATTCTAGGATGTATATTTTCTCTATGCTAAATATTAGTGACTTCTTAAATCATTCCTTGTGTGTTAGGATTTTCAGGCCCCTAAACACTGTGATTGTATTTATCAATATTCCTCATCCAAAACAGGGCCAGCTCAAATCTGGCACCTCTTTTTATGTATGTAAACCTTTATTGTCCATTTGTTAACATATTACCTATGGCTGTTTTTTACCACAACAGTGGAGCTGAATAGTTGAGACAGAGATCATAAGGACCACAGAACCCAAAACATTTCCAATTTCTGAGGGCCAGGTGGCACTCAGAATTGAACACTACTCTCTAGATGTGGGCTAAGATAATGTATTAAAAAAACAAACAAACTATTATTTCTTATGTGTATCAGTGTAGTTTCAGTTTGGTTTCTGTTGCGAAATGATAGATAGCCACCATGTCACTGCTAAGCATTTTTCTCTTCCCATGATACTCAGGCTCCTACTTCTGAAACCCTTGGTTCACAAATTCATATCTAGAAACCATATCTTAAATGTATAACATAGTTTCCTACAATTCCTTTGCCGTTCTTCTAAATGGGCAGTATTTTTCCTTTTTCCTTGTTGTAGAACAAAAAAAGACTTCCCCATGAGGTTTTCTGAACTTTTCCTGAAGCTTACTTAAATTTTATTATGCAAAATAGCATTTTTTTAATCTTAATTTTATCTTGATTTCTTTTTCTTTTTTTTTTTTTTTTGTAAATTTTATTTATTTATTTATTTTTTTATTTACTTGACAGACAGAGATCACAAGTAGGCAAAGAAGCAGGCAGAGAGAGAGAAGGAAGCAGGCTCCCTGCTGAGCAGAGAGCCCGATGAGGGGCTCGATCCCAGGACCCTGAGATCATGATCCTGAGCCGAAGGCAGAGGTTTAACCCACTGAGCCACCCAGGTGCCCCTTGGTTTATTTTTCTGATCCTTGTTTCCATCAGTGTTTATTACTGTCACCAAAGTTTCCTTCCGTTATTATGTCCTTCTGTTTTCTAGTTGTCTTTCCAATATATGATTTCTTACATTTTATATCTTTAAAATGATTATACTCTTACTGTTTTTTGAAGTTATCATTCAATATTAGTTCTTACATTTTTATACCTTTAAAATTGACTGCCTCTACCCACAAGATTTTAAATAGCCTATAACACGGCCTACTGCTTTTCTTGTTCCTGTGGTAGTTGCTAAACTATAATTGTTCTGTCAAATTGTCCAACAAATGTTCCTTTAAGCTGAATGTATGTAATGGGTTTTAAATTTCATCAGGATATAAACAAGTAGATGTTGTGAAAAGAAGACAATAGAATCCATAGTATTTGGCATTAGTAGTTTCTTTGTTAGTACTCATTCATTCACTTAAGTTTGTCCTTCTTAAGGCAGGCACCATGTGGACATCGGAGTTAACAAGATTTCTGCGAAGTTACAAAGATTTCTGGGATGAAGAGTTTCTCAACTTGGCACTACTAACATTTTGGACAGGTAAATTATTTGATATAGGGGCCTACTGTGTGCACTATAGAATAGTTTAGCACATCCTACACAGTCTCTACTCCAGAAAGACTTATTTTCTAAGTGGGGATAATCTTTAAAAGAATAATTAGTTCAAAAGGTTGTTAAGTGCTAAAGTAAAAATATGTATAGACTGCTGTAGGAGCTCAGAGGAAGGAATGTCTAACAGTTCAGTAATTAGGGAAATTTTAAGGAGAGGTGACATTTTAGCTCGGTTTTAGAGAACTTTGCTATATGAATCATATATATTTACATATGTGAAAAAGAAACAATGAAAGTACTAAAAACAATAAAAATCTAGAGCTGAGGTTCTGAGATTGTAGCTTAAATCCACAATATTAACATGTATCCTTGTAGGATATAAAAGATTTTTGGTCCAAAGTGAAGAAACTCTAAAAATCCCCTTTGCAGTTAGTTGCAGAAAACCCTACGTCCTATCCTCATGGCCGGACGGGGACTTCTAGGATACAGCTATCTTGCGCATATAGGGATGGTTACCAGCATATCAGCGGCACCCTCTGCAGCTTTCACAACCAACATATTTCCACACATTGTCAAATGTTCCCTGGTTGGGATGCAGGGAGAGGTTGGAAGGTGGGAATCGTCTCTAGGTGAGATCCACCATGCTAGGGGAATGTTTCAAGTCTTTTATGTCCTCTCCTTCCTGATTAGTAGGAGGGTGAGCATCTTATCTTCATTTGTTTACCTCCTTACTGGACCACTGGGTTCCCCTGTGGCTGTCCCTATGCAGTTCACACCAGCCTGCTTGGGGGAGGCCCTCGTTTGATTATGGTCCTTCCTTACCATAAGCACCTGTGGGTCAGGGGGAACCTATCTCTCCCAGCTGGTGTGATTTCCCCTTACAAATGGCTGGCCTTGAAGACGTGATTGCCCCCATAGGGGAGAGAACAAATGTTAGGACTTGGTCACAAGTTTGGGCCACATTCTCTACTGGTAATGCTGACAATTTGATCTTCATCTGCCTGGATCAGATATCTTGCTGATTATTTAAATTCATTTATAAGTTCACCTAGGAATTTAAAGGTGCAAGTTCCAAAGTAATTGATTGTATTAAATAATGTTAACAAGCTATGGTCCTGTTATATAAATAAAAATTGTAGAAATGTTTAAATTTCTGTGATTGTTACTTTTATCACTGCTGTTTCTCTTGACTGTCATGTTCTTTGCCTAAAATCTTCCAAAACCTGGTTGCTTTTCCTCCACTCTGCTGATTTGTTTGTTTTCTCCTCACAATAGTCCATTCCCCATTACCCAAAATAAAATCTCCTTTGCACCTTCACCTTCTATGCTATTTTTCTGTTAACACTTACCACTGAAAATATTTAATTTATTATTTAATTAAATACTTTATTTTATTTAATTAAATATTTAATACTAAAAATTAAAATCTTTTTTGTTTGCTTACTCATTTTTTTTACTCTGCTAGATTAAAACTCCATGAAAGCAAGTAACTTGTTGGTCTTATTCACATCATAAATAGCTTTTCAATCAGGGCTGTTTAATGAAGACATTCATCCAAACATGATTGAAGGATTCTTTATCAGTGAGATGTTTGAGTTCCAGAATATTTACAAAGACAAACGGCTCAATTTTTATCAGGTATTTATAATTAATTAGCAGTTGCCAAGGAAGCAGCTACAATTAATTAACAGTTGCCAAGGAGATATTCTGATAGGTCTGTTTCAACAAACACTGTAATGAACATACATTAGCTCATTTATTATGAACTATGAATGATGATAAAGACAGATAAAGCTGAGGTTCACTAGTCTCTGGACGTGTAAATCTTGTGTTCAATTGACCTAAGGACATTTCTAATAATAAGGTTTTTTTTGAAATTCAAATAATAAAAAATTATTCTGTGAAATGTTTCGTAAGTTTTTTGCACTTTTGTACAACTGAAACTTAACAACAAAACTATGAATGTGGAGTACTTGAGGGCATGGACTCTGGATTCGGACTACCTGGGTCTGTATCCTGATTCTACCACTCACTAGCTGTTTGATTTTGAACAAATTAAAGCACACCTTTCCACCTCAGTTCTCTCATTCTGTAATAATCCCTACTTCATAGAGTTGTGATGATTAAAATAGCTAATGTAGGAAAAGCACATAGATAGTGCCTGATATGTGGTAAATGCTCTATAAGAGTTAGCTATTAAAATATGGAAGGTTTTCAGAGTTGGAAATAACTTAAGAGATTTTCTAGGTCAGAGTTTTCTAAAGTTTTCTTAAGGATATATAGATGTTGCATGATTTTAAAAAATTTTCAGATGTCCAGGACATTTTGGCAAAGCTTGCTAAAAATATTAAATGGAGTATATCTTAAAATCTGGGATATGATACCTCCAGGTTGTTTCATAATTCCAGTAAAATTAGTGGACAGTGTTATATTAGTTTAGGTATACAATTAGTGATTTAACAATTCTATACATTACTCTGTGCTCATCATAAGTCTACTCTTAATCATCCTCTTCTATTTCACCCATCCCAATCCCCGTCTTTCTTCTGGTAACCTTGGTTTGTTTGGTACATTCAAGAGTCTGTTTTGTTTGCCTCTTTTCTTTTCCCTTTTATTTCTTGAATTCTACATATTAGTGAAATCATATGGTATTTGTCTTTCTCTGACTGCTTTATTTCACTGATACCAACAGTTTTGTTCTTTCTTTTTAAGATTATTTTGGCTATTTGAGGTCTTTTGTGGTTCCATACAAATTTTAAGATCATTTGTTCCACTTCTGTGAAATATCCTATTGGTATGCTTATAGGGATTGCATTAAATTTGTAGGTTACTCTGTGTAGTATGCACATTTAAAATTTGTTCTTCCAATCTATGAGCATGGAATATCCTCCCAATTGTTTATGCCATATTCAATTTCTTTTTTTTTTTTTTTAGATTTTATTTATTTATTTGACAGACAGAAATCACAAGTAGGCAGAGAGGCAGGCAGAGAGAGAGGGAAGCAGGCTCCCCGCTGAGCAGAGAGCCCGATGCTGGGCTCGATCCCAGGACCCTGGGATCATGACCTGAGCCAAAGGCAGAGGCTTTAACCCACTGAGCCACCCAGGTGCCCCCATATTCAATTTCTTTCAATGTTTTTATAGTTTTCACTGTACAGATCTTTCACTTCCTTGGTTAAGTTTATTCCCAGATATTTTATTATTTTGGTGCAATTGTAAATGATATTGTTTTCTTAATTTCTCTTTCTGCTACCACTTATAGTGTGTAGAGATGCAACAGATTTCTGTATATTGTTTTTGTATCCTGTGACATTCCTGAAATCATTTATCAATTCTAGTAGTTTTTTGGAAATGTTAGGGCTTCCTACATATTATATCATGTCATCTGCAAATAGTGAAAGTTTTATATCTTATTGGCTGCACTTCGCAGATGTACAAAGCTTCATTGTGATTCTCCAACAGATGTACCTAATTGAGACTTTTTCCTGTCTATGTGACCAAGGGACATTTATTTTTTTCTTTCCTACAGACTAGGAGCATACTTTGAAAAACTTCTTTTTGCAGATGATGGAATTGAATTCTTGTCCATGAAAACACAGGGCTAGGCATATTTAAATAACTTATTTGAATATTTAAATGTGATCAGATCATCTTCATTTGTCTGCTTGAAATTCTGACCTGTTAGACTCTGTACCTCAGCTCCCAATATTCATTTTAGGCTCTCTTTCCATTTATGACTATTTTGGATATAGTTCTCTGGACTGACCTACATATTTCCCTTAAAGACTACGCTGTTTCTTACCATTTGACCTTATGTTCCACAACTTCAATAAAGGGATATGCTCACTTTTCACTAGAGGAGAACTGGTGACTTGGTCAAGGTCACATGGACAGTTAGTAAAATGGCTGACTAAGAATAATAGTCATTCTTTTCCCAGCACTGGGCAGCCATCTATATCTGGCCTGAAATATTTAGATTGCCTATTGTTTAAATATGAATGTTTTTATGAAAAGCATGTGCTCTACAGCTCCCCATAGTCTTTGCTAAGGGCCAGCAAACTTTTTATGTAAAGGGCCAGACTGGAAGTGTTTCAGACTATATGATCTCTGCTTCAACTACTCATTTCTGCAATTTTAATGCAAAAGTAACCACAGATAATATGTTAACACATGGACATGGCTTTGTTTCAATAAAGCTTTATTTACAAAAAACAGAGATGCCAAATTTGGACCATAAGCCACAATTTCCCAATCCCTGGTCTATATTGCTCTTCAAAAACTCACATCTAGATGGCTTTATGGGTTTACAATTTAATTCTTGTTCCTAAAAACAGTGAAATTTTCAAACCCTTGAATTTAGATATGATAAGTTGAATTAAGAACTGAGAATATTTGGGAATTTCCAATAGATAACTATTTATATTAATTAGCTACTTGAAATTTTCATTTCTTAGTGTATATGCTATTGGAATCCAGGGACATTTGTTAAGACTGTCATTTTGGTTGCATTTATGAAAATTAAATCCTTATTAGCATGTTATTACTTTATAGAACTTACCCAATTGCAAATCTGGAAAAAGATTCTAACTGAAGTGGAATTTTCCAATGATGGAAAATAATGCAATATCTTGGTGCATCTGCATACAATGTATGATTTTCTTTTTACCAGATGCAGAGGTTTTATTTATTTAAATGTACAATTACCCCTAAAACCACATAAAGTTGGCAGGACTATTGTTTCCCCATAAATTCCTAATGTAGTAACTTAGGTTTGCTGACTCTTGCAGAATTCTGCCAATTTTTGGCATGGGTTTATGCATTCCAGCTTTTAACTTGTCTTTCAAATGTGCTCAAACACTCTGTCTAATTAGTGGCTATTCATGGCACAAGGATAGGAAAACTCCTCTCAGTTGTTAATGTCCAATGTTTCTCTCTTACTGAAACTTAGGGAAAGAAAATAATACCTTTCCATTTTGCTTAATCTGTGTCTTATGTTTAATGAACATTTGTATTTTACAATTTTGACCTCCAATTTAGACCTGCCTTCCCTTGTTTATGATTTCTTTTTAAATGACCATTATATTAAAATTTTTAAAAAAATCATTCTTATAGGATAGGTACTAAACACTGGAAGACCTAGGAATTGACATTCTTTAGAAATGCAACTATGGGGGTACCTGGGTGGCTCAGTGGGTTAAGCCTCTGCCTTCAGGTCGGGTCATGATCACAGGGCCCTGGGATCAAGCCCCATGTTGGGCTCCCTGCTCAGCGGGAAGCCTGCTTCCCTCTCTTTCTCTTCCTGCCTCTCTGCCCATTTGTGATCTCTCTCTCTGTCAAATAAGTAAATAAATCTTAAAAAAAAGAGAAATGCAACCATGGGTACAACTTATTTTGAAGAAAGATAGTTATCTTTACAAAACAGGAAAAATTAAAATATAGTGTTTGATGGCAGATAAAACATAATTTCTATGATCAAATGTATTATATAAAAATTCTTCCTTAATTATTACTATACCTTAAACCAATGTCACAGTTACAATTTTTATTGCTTGCCATCATTGCAATTCAGCTTCCTTCTATAAATGAGAACAGCAAAATGCTAAACTGGCTTCCTGGAATTTTCCAAATGGCTATGTAGCCAAACTAAACATCTATTACTTTGTCAAAGAATATTGGGAAGACAATTTTTTAGACACATTTGTTAATGCTTCTCATTTAGGATATTCTTCCCTGCAGTGTTTAAATTATTAGAATAAAAATTTGAAATATGTGACTGACATAAAGCTGTCACATATTTTGAGCATTTCCTTTGGAAATATATTTTCCTTTTAAACATTCAACATTTAAAGGCTAATGTTGATTTTATGATGACTTATTGGAAAAATTCTTTCTTGTAATTACTTATCTCTATTTCAGTACAGAACATGAAAGAAAGATTCTGTATGATTCTGTATAGTCACTTAAGTAGCATCTCAAGAATACTTCTAGTTTATACAGTAAGGTATACTTGTCCGGTGAAATAAATTAAAATGAAAAACAATTATAAGGACACTAACTGGCTATATAGGACAAATTCTGCATTGTTCCTTTCAGTGAAAGGTTTGCTTAGGTAAAGGAGAGACCCACATTTCATTCTTCTTTTTCTCTACAGTCTACTTGGATTTATAATCAGAACTAATCATTTATGCATTCTTTACATGAATTTTCCCACTGGCCCAAAATTATTGTGCATTCCCCGCCCCCGTCCCTCACGATAATACAGAAAGATGTAATTATATTTGTAAGGCTTTTTGAGCTCTTTGTGAGGGAAAGGCACCATATAAGCAAGAACTATGACAATTATCTCTGTGGATGGCTACCTGTTGGAACTGACACTTCTAGTTTGTACTGCTGCAGTCCAATCAAAATGTTATGGAGAACAGAATCAGCTATGAGGGTGCTCATCTTCACGACCATATAATTGCAGCCTACATTGTATGGTTATGAAGAGATTTTGAAGACTACTGAAAAAATACTTAGGCAGGCATTAGCTATTTTAACACTCTTAGAGATAACTGAGCAGGGAACAACAAGGACAAGTTCCTTGCCTAAGAGATTTCTTTAACATATACACATGTGTGTGTGCATGTGTACACACACACATGCATGCACACACACACACACACACACACACACACACACACACAATTCAGGCTCATAGTTTCCTGGTTATATTTCATAGAAAAATTTATCACTGGCTATACTGGACTTTCTAAATGTTAATATATGTACTTTTAAAAAAATCGTGTACTTTTACATAAACATGGCCTTAGTTTATTGGTACCCTGATGTATAAAATGGATGGATGTAACCCTGCCATGAAGGTGTCAGAGAATTTGAACTTCAGAGGATAAAAGCCTTTGAAAATAATCTGCCAAGTTAGCCATGGCTGACAATTAATCCCAAACAACTGTCATTATCCTCCTCTTTCTTCCTTGCCAGCAGTATCTGCTCTGCATCAGAGATGGGAAATGCCAGATAATCACTAGGCATACCTCCTATGAAGCTAGGAAATGAACACATGACTCAGTTTTGGCCATTAGATTAGAAAGAGAAGGAGGAGATATTTTGGGGTTGATTGCTGAGGGAGATTCTGAGAAAAATATTCCTCCTTGATTTAAAAAAAAGAGCTTGATTTAAAAAAGGAGGAAGATGGTGGAAAAGTGGGAGACCAAGTTATCATCATATCCTAGGAGTTCAGCTAGATAGTTACCAAACCATTCTGAACACATACAAACTCAACAGGAGATCGAAGAGAAGAGCAGCAATTCTAGAAACAGAAAATTGACCACTTTCCAGAAGGTAGGACGTGTGGAGAAGTGAATCCTAAGCGATGGGAAGATAGACTGTGGGGGGAGGGGCTGGCTCCCAGCAAGCGTTAGAGCAGCTGAGCACAAAACTGGAATTTTTAGAAGTTGACTCCATTGAGGTACTTTGCTCCAGAGGCTAAGTGAGGGCTGGAGCTCCTGTGGGGACAGTGTGGTCTCAGGACCCATGGGGACAAAAAGACCAGGGGTGTCTGAGTGTGGCAGAACTCCCAGGTATCAGAGTGGGGAAGCTGGCTATAGACACGGAGCTGAGCAGTGGGCTCTCAGTTCGGAATTACCTTAACCTGTGACCCAAGGCATAGTTGGGACACTGCACTTTGAGCAGGGACCTTACAAGCTGCAGATCTGGGGAGACCCCCCTCCTTCTTCCTCCAGGAGGAGTGGTGCAGGAGCACCCTGCAGGAATCTGTTGGGTTTGGAGACTCCAAATGGGGGCATGTTCCACAGGTAGAAATGTTTGGTCATAGGCTGGGTGAGCTCAGAGTGCAGTTGGAAACCAGGGAGATGGGAGGGATTGACTGCTTTTTTCTGAGGGCACACTGAGGAGTGGGGTCTGAGCTCTCAGTTCCTATGGGTTGAGAGATTGGGAGGCCGCCATTTTCATTCCCATCCTCCAAAATTGTAAGGAACGTGTTCAAGGAACAAAAGCTACGAGGGAATCCAAGCAGATTATTTAGCTTGGCCCCTGGCAAGAGCGGTGCAATTCCACCTTAGGCAAAGACATTTGAAAATCACTACAACAGGTCCCTCCCCTAGGAGATCAGCAAGAACATCCAGCCAAGACCAAGTTCACTGATCAATGAGTTCTCCAATCAGAGAACTCCAGGGCTAGGGTAAAGCAACACACAGAATTCATGGCTTTTCCCCCCATGTTTATTCACTCTTTCAAAGTTAAATTTTATAAATTTCATTTTTTTCTTACTCTATTTTTAAATTATTTCTCTTTCCTATTTTAATGTTTTTAACTATTTTATCTTATCAATACCTTTTTGAAAATCTTTTTAAATTTTCATTGTTACAGTCATATTTTATCCTTTCATTGTATTTAACCTTATTTCTTGTATACATGTAGGGTTTTTTTTTCTTTCAAATTTTGAGACAAGTGAGACCATAAGACAAAAAAATATTAGAATAATTGGGATCCCAGAAGAAGAAAAAGGGGGGGGGGGCAGAAGGTATATTAGAGCAAATTATAACAGCGAATTTTCCTAATTTGGTGAAGTGAAGAAGCATTAAAATCCAGGAGGCACAGGGAATCCCCCTCAAATCAATAAAAATAGGTCCACACCCTGTGATCTAATGGTAAAACATACAAGTCTCAGTGAAAAAGAGAAAATCCTGAAAGCAGCTTAGGACATGAGGGGTGTAACATACAATAGTAGAAATATTAGATTGGCAGCAGACATATCCACGAGACCTGGCAGGCTAGAAAGAACTGGCATGATATATTCAGAGCATTAAATGAGAAAAAATGCACCCAATAGTATATACAGCTAGGCTGTCATTGAAAATATAAGGAGAGATAAAAAGTTTCCAGGACAAACAAAAATTAAAAGAATTTGCAAACACCAAGCCAGCCCTACAGGAAACATTGAAAGGGGTCCTCTAAGCAAAGAGAGAGCCTAAAAGCAACAAACCAGAAAGGAACAGAGACAATATAGTCACAGTCACCTTAAGGGCAATACAATGGCACTAAATTCATATCTTTCAATAGCTATCATGAATGTAAATGGGCTAACTGTCCCAATCAAAAGACACAGGGTATCAGAATAAATGAAAAAACAAGACCCATTGATATGTTTTCTACAAGAAACTCATTTTAGACCCAAACACCTCCAGATCTGAAGTGAGGGGGTGTAAAACAATTTACCATGCTAATGGACATCAAAAGAAAGCTGGGGTGGCAATCCTTATAGCAGATAAATTCGATTTTAAGCCAAAGACTATAATAAGAGGTGAGGAAGGACACTATATATCATACATAAAGGGTCTGTCCAAGAAGAAGATCTAATAATTTTAAATATCTACACCCCTAACACAGGAGCAGCCAATTATATAAATGAATTAATAACAAAATCAAAGAAACACATCAACAATAATATAATAATAGTAGGTGGCTTTAACACCCCCCTCACTGAAATGGACAGTCTAAGCAAAAGATCAACAAGGAAATAAAGGCCTTAAATGACACACTGGAAAAGATGGCTATTGTGGATATATTTAGAACATTCCATCTCAAAACAACATAATACACATTCTTCTCTAGTGCACATGGGACATTCTCCAAAATAGATCACATCCTGGGTTACAAATCAGATCTCAACCGGTACCAAAAGACTGGGATCATTCCCTGTATATTTTCAGACCGCATTGCTCTGAATCTAGAACTCAATCACAAGAGGAAAGCTGGAATGAACTCAAATACATGGAGGTTAAAGAGCATCCTACTAACGAATGAATGGGTCAACCAGGAAATTAAAAAAATATTTTAAAAAATTCATGGAAACAAATGAAAATGAAAACACAACCGTTCAAAATCTTTGAGTGACAGCAAAGGCGGTCCTGAGAGGAAAGTATAGAGCGATATAAGCCTTTCTCAAGAAAAAAGAAAGGTCTCAAGTACACAACCTAATCCTATACCTAAAGGAGCTGGAGAAAGAACAGCAAAGAAAGCCTACACCCAACAGGAGAAGAGAAATAATAAAGATCAGAGCATAAATCCATGGACTAGATACCAAAATAACAGTAGAACAAATCAACAAAACTAGGAGCTGGTTCTTTGAAAGAATTAATAAGATTGATAAACCCCTAGCCAGACATATCAAAAAGAAAAGAGAAAGGACCCCAATTAATAAAATCATGAATGGAAGAGGAGAGATCACAACCAACACCAAAGAAATACAAACAATTATAAGAATATATTTAAGCAACTATACACCAGCAAATTGACAATCTGGAAGAAATGGATGCATTTCTAGAGATATACAAACTACCAAAACCGAACCAGGAAGAAATAGAAAACCTGAACAGACTCATAACCAGTAAGGAGATTGAAACAGTCCTCAAAAATCTCCCAACAAACAGGAGCCTAGGGCCAGATGGCTTCCAGGGGAATTCTACCAAACATTTAAAGAAGAACTAATACCTATTCTCCTGAAACTGTTCCAAAAAATGGAAATGGGAGTAAAACTGCCAAACTCATTTTATCAGGCCACCATTAGCTTGATCCCCAAACTAGACACATACCCCATCAAAAAGGAGAATTACAGTCCAATATCCTTGATGAACACGGATGCAGAAATTCTCACCAAAATACTAGCCAATAGGATCCAACAGTACATTAAAAGGATTATTTACCACGACCCAGTGGGATTTATTCCTGGGCTTCAAGGTTGATTCAACACTTGCAAATCAATCAATGTGATACACTACATTAATAAAAGAAAGAAAAAGAACCATATGACACTCTCAGTAGATGATGAAAAAGCATTTGACAAAGTACAGCATCCTTTGGCTCAAACTCTTCACAGTGTAGGGATAGATGGTAAGTACCTCAATTTCATCAAAGCCATCTATGAAAAACCCACAGCAAATATTATTCTCAATGGAGAAAAACTGAGAACTTTTCCCCTGAGGTCAGGAATGTGTCAGGGTCACTATCACCCCTGTTATTCAACATATTACTAGAAGTCCAAGCCTCAGCAATCAGAAAACAAAAAGAAATAAAAGGCATCCGAATTGGTGAAGAAGAAGTCAAACTCTCACTCTTTGCAGATGATATGATACTTCATGTGGAAAACCTAAAAGGCTGTAGAACTGCTAGAACTCACACAGGAGTTCAGTAATGTGTCAGGATATAAAATCAGTGCACAGAAGTCAGTGGCATTTCTATACACCAACAAAAGAAAGAGAAATTAAGGAGTCGATCCCATTTACAATTGCACCCAAAACCATAAGATACCTAGGAATAAACCTAACCAAAGAAGCAAAGAATCTGTACTCAGAAAACTATATAGTACTCATGAAAGAAATTGAGGAAGACACAAATAAATGGAAAAATGTTCCATGCTCATGGATTGGAAGAACAAATATTGTGAAAATGTCTATGCTACTTAAAGCAATCTACACACTTAACACAATCCCTATCAAAATATCACCTATTTTTTCAAAGAAATGGAACAAATAATCCTAACATTTATATGGAACCAGAAAAGACCCTGAATAGCCAGAGGAATGTTGAAAAAGAAAACCAAAGTTGTGGCATCCCAATTCCAGACTTCAAGCTCTATTACAAAGCTGTAATCATCAAGATAGTATTGTATGGTACTGGCACAAAAACAGACATATAGATCAATGGAACACGATAGAGAGCCCAGAAATGGACCCTCAGGTCTATAGTTAACTAATCTTCGACAAAGCAGGAGAGAATGTCCAATGGGAAAAAAAGCAGTCTCTTCAACAAATCGTGTTGGGAAACAAATGGCCAACAGATACATGAAAAAGTGCTCAGCATCACTCGGCATGAAGGAAATATATATCAAAATCACAGTGAGATACCATCTCACACCAGTCAGAATGGCTAGGATTAACAAGTCAGGAAATGCAGATATTGGCGAGGATGTGGAGAAAGGGGAACCCTTGTACACTCTTGGTGGGAATGCAAGCTGGTGCAGCCACTCTGGAAAACAGCTTGGAGGTTCCTCAAAAAGTTGAAAATAGAGCTACCCTACTACACAGCAATCATACTACTGGGTATTTACCCTAAAGATACAAATGTAGCGATCCAAAGGAGCACATGTGCCTGAAATGTTTATAGCAGCAATGTCCATAATAGCCAAACTATGGGAAGAACCTAGATGTCCATCAACAGATGAATGGATAAAGAAGAGGTGGTGTGTATATATACAATGGAATACTATGCAGCCATCAAAAGAAATGAAATCTCCTCATCTGCAACAATGTGGATGGAACAAGAGGGTATCATGCTAAATGAAATGAGTCAATCAGAGAAAGACAATTATCATATGATCTCTCTGATATAAGGAATTTGAGAGGCTGGCAGGGGTTTGTTGGTGGAGGGAGGGAAAATATAAAACGAGATGGGATCGGGAGGGAGACAAATCATAAGAGGCTCTTAATCTCACAAAACAAACTGAGGGTTGCTGGGGGGTTGGGAGGTAGGGATAGGGTGGCTGGGTGTGGACACTGAGGAGGGTATGTGCTATGGTGAGTGCTGTGAAATGTGCGAGCCTGATGATTCACAGACCTGTACCCCTGGGGCAAATAATACATTATACATTAATAAAACATAAATAAAATAAAAGAGAGAGAGAGAGTCATGTGATTTTTTTGTTTGTTTGTTTGTTCCCTGTCCCCTTTATTCCTCTTTTTTCATGGCTAGATAAGAATGTGATGTCTAGAGTTGCAGCAGACATTGTGCAACCATATGAGGTAACAAGTCCAAGGATGAAAGCCAGTGTGATGGGGAGAGCAGCACACAAATATGCAAAAAGCCCAGGCATTTGATAAAATCGTTGTTACTGAAACCAACTTTAGAACTACTTATCTTGTAACTTTTTAATGAGCAACAATGTAATTACTATTCAAGGGCTCACTTTTACTTGGAATTTTGTTTCTTATAGCCAAACGTGTACTTTCTACTACACTCATTCTACCATTCTAGTGTTTGGGGATTCAAGAGATAACTTACATTTTAAATAATTTTAAAAGAAATAGAAAATATAAAGGAAATAATGTGCATAGTTTTACATGTTGATCATTAAGTTTAAAAAAAAAAATTTCTACAAGTCATTCAGGGTTTATGGTAGTTGATGTTTTTCTTCCTGCATCTGACTTCAATATTCTAGTGTTCCATTTTTACAATTTCACTTTTATAAAGTATTCTGTGTATTTTTGTGTGATGTCTGAGGTTTATAATTTCTGCCTTTCAGAAACCATGACTGTGATTCTACATATATTCTTTTCTTTCACTTTTTATTACTTTAAAGTTTCAGGGCTCAGGTAAAGATGTTAATATTTTTCAAGTCTGCATTCTTCTTTTTTATATTTATTATATCTTCAATGAAAATTACTCCATAAATAATTTTCCCTAAGTTCATTTGCTCTTTAAAATAATATGTGCCTCAGACTCAACTAAGTAGATATTTCTTCTTTGTAAAGTTATTGTTAGAGAGTCCTCCCTAAGCATGTGAATGCTAAAACCAGTATTAGTGGTGTATTTTTTGATAGTGTCTGTCAATACAAAGAAGTAAAATCAGATTTTATTTAATAATTGGAATGATGCATGCTTTCAGCTGCATAGTAAACTTAAAAAAGGAATTTGAGAACAAATTTCACTTAAGATGACTTTCTGGTTGGCCTTCACCAGGACTAATCCCCTCCCCCCTGCTGCGAATATAACTTGACATACAGATTATCATGCTAAAATATGATTATAACAATCAGCACTTAGAAGCTGTGAAAGAAAGTATAATAGAATAGCTATCAGAAATAATGGACTACACACTAGAAATAACAATGGGTAAGAAATCTCTTCTAAATGAGACCACTGTGAAGTGCGCCTCATAATGGAAGCTCATTTCAATCAAAGAACTGTAAAAGACACTGAAGTCTAACTGCATTACTTCTTTTGGTTAATTATACTTATCTAAAGTCTAAATCTTGCTTTGAAATAGTCATAAGTTCAGCCATTGCTTCTCCACATACTCTCAATAACAATTATATTCCTGAACCTGAATTTTATTGAGGAAAGATTAACTTTTTGTCAACATGATAAAACACTTAGCTAATTGTCCAAAGAAGAAGAAAAGCCTAATTCTTACCCTTTTTTTAAAAAAGATTTTATTTATTTATTAGACAGACAGAGATCACAAGTAGGCAGAGAGGCAGGCAGAGAGAGAGGAGGAAGCAGGCTCTCCACGGAGCAGAGAGCCCGATGCAGGGCTTGATTCCAGGACCCTGGGATCATGACCTGAGCCAAAGGCAGAGGCTTTAACCCACTGAGCCACCCAGGCGCCCCAAAAAGCCTAATTCTTCATATCGTTCTTATCACTGTAGAGAAAGTAGGTTTATTATCTAAACTCTTTACTTTAAAAAAAAAAAGATTTTATTTAATTTATTTGACAGACAAAGATCACAAATAAGCAGAGAGGCAGGCAGAGGGCGGGGGTGGGGGTGGGCGGGAAGCAGGCTCCCTGCTGAGCAGAGAGCCCAGTGACCCAGGACCCTGAGATCATGACCTGAACCGAAGGCAGAGGCTTAAACCACTGAGCCACCCAGACGCCCCAACTCTTTACTTTTGTACTACACTGATAACTCACTTTACAAATGTTCTGTAAATTAAGCTTTTAAATTCATTAAGCCAATAATTCTTTCTTTAATATCAAATATCTACTGAGCACATATGAGATATTAGTCTAAGGCCTAGGGCTATGATGGGATTGTTGCCTTCATGTACCTCACAACCCAAAGGAATGATCATTAAAGCTTATAATTATTTACATTAGTTATGTTATTATAAGCTACATTACTAGTTATACTACTAGTTACAATTAGGTACATTATTATTAACAATAATAATAAATACTGTGTTTTTATTATGTGTGTGAGAATGATTTGAGGATTAACAAACACAATCACTGCCCTGATGGAGATTACATTCTCTCAGAAAATTCAGAATTTAAATGATTATGAAATTAATATACTAATTTATTAAGCCTTGTATTCATGCTACCCAGAAGATGTCAGAATGCTATGGGAACTTATAATTCAGAGCCCGACCTAGAGATAACCTCCTGTCAGGAATTGTGTTAGCCAGATGAAGAAGGCAGAAAGAATATTCCAAAGAAGAAGATGATGCTACTATCAGTCAGTATAAACCTAGGTGTTTAAAGTATTAGATGTGTTCTGAGATAGCAAAGTATTTTCTCAATAAAATTCTTTGTAACATGGAGGGGATCAAAGGAGTTCTTTGCTTTCTTAACCAGTGCCCAAAGAAGAGACAAAGTTCTTTCTCAAGAGCAATTCTCTCATACAGGTGACCTTTGACATACATAGGTTTGAACTGTGCTGTCGTACTTATGTGTGGACTTTTTTTTCTATGAATATAGTACTGTAAATATAGTACAGCAATGTAAATGTATTTTCTCTTACTATTTTCTTAATAACATTTCTTCTAACTTACTTTATTGTAGGACTAAATGTATGCACAAAATACACATTAACTCACTATTTATGATATTGGTAAGGTTTCCAGTGAACGTAGGCTATTTGCAGCTAAGTTTTTGGACAATTAAAAGCTCTATGAAGATTTTCAACACCTGGGGTGTTGGTTACCAAACCTCTACCTTGTAATTTGACACCACCTTGCCTTTGTACTTTATACAGATTATAATCTACAGCTGAAATAAGCCTTTTATGGCATTCTAAAAGTTAGGTTTTCTAATGGAGACATTCTCTGTTAGTTTTTGCTTTGTATGTCATGAGACTCAGTTTGGTCCTTTAATGTATCTCAGAGGACTCCTCAGATTACAAAAAATGCATTTGGGAATAATTGCATTATACCAAGAGGAATTTTTAAAGAAAGTGTTTGTTGTGATTTCAATTCTTTAAAGATTATTGTTATTAAAGACTTTCATAATTTTTATAGATCACAAACAAGAAACCCAAACCTTTGGTTTGTATGCATCCCATACGAAGTAGCTCATGGGAAGTCAACCAATAGAAAATAATCTTTACCAGTCTATGTAAGGGATGTAATGCAATATGATGACTTTAGTTAGTAGTGCTCTCTGATATATATGTAAGTTGTTAAGGGAGTAAATCCTAAAAGTTCTCATTACCTGGGAAAAGAGTTTTCTCCTTTTTATTGCTTCCATATTAGATGATGCATGCTAACTAAACTTATTGTGATAATCATTTTATGACAGGTTCAAGTCAAACCATTACTTCAGACACCTTAAGCTCACACAGTGATGAACGCCAATTATATCTCAATACAACTGGAATAAAACTGAAGAAAAAGAGCTTATTATAAACATTAATTGTATTATATTCAAATAAAAAGGAAGCAAACTTGAAAAAATTTATGTAAAGAAATTTGTTCTAGAACATCAGCAAAATAGTAGGTAGAGTCTGTCAGAGCTCTCCCTCTCTCTGCTGTGTGGGGACACCGCAAGAAGGAGGCACCTGAGAGTCTGGAGGAGGGCCCTCTCTGGGAAAAAGAATCAGCCAACACCTTGATCTCAGGCCTCCTGGCTTCCAGTACCATGAGAAATAAATTCCTGCTATATAGGGCACCCTCTCTAAGGTATTTTGTTATGGCAATGCAAGCTGACTAATACAATACCTAGTAGTTGGAAATTGTAGGCTTGAGTAATTTTTTAATTGGCAGCCCAGCCTCTAGTGTTTTGGTAATTGCTGCTTGAAGAGTCCTGGTAGGAGGCAAAGCTTACCTACTGAGAAAGGAGAAGGCAGCCCTGATAGCTCACAGCTGGTAGCTAGCTGGGTTACTACCCACAGGCCATGTTATTTCCCTACTGATCACAAACAATGTCATGAAAAATTAGCTTCAGTGGAGGGCTTTTCATGGTCATGATGGAATAAAGGAAAAACAAGACAACTACAAAATCATACCTGAATAAAGACAAAAGCAAAGACCTTCTACCTCCACTACTCTGAGGGGAACTACCACTTCTCCAAAAGCAGCCCCAGAAACTCTTCATTCCCCTGGTCTCACAGGATAAAAATACTAAAATCTCCAATAACCAAATGCCTCAATTTTAGAGAATTCCTAAACCAGAAAAGATAACCACGTTCTTGATCCTTCTCCAAAATCACCTACGCAGCTCTTTCTAACTCCCTCTCGCTGACATGCTCCATGGTTCTCCATGGTGTGCAGCCACTCTTGCTGCAGCAATTAATATCCCTAAGGTTGGTGAGGAGGTACATTTGGTGGAAGCCTCTAACCTGGTTTTCAAGCCTCTATGGCATCAGTGAATTGGACACCTGGGGTAGGCAAGTCAGAAACATGGGCTACTCCA
Source organism: Taxidea taxus jeffersonii (assembly GCA_003697995.1). NCBI lineage: Eukaryota > Metazoa > Chordata > Mammalia > Carnivora > Mustelidae > Taxidea > Taxidea taxus. Next base: position 90,770 of record ML105818.1, read on the forward strand.
CAGCAGCAGCCTTTGGATAAAATTATGGTGGGGCAGGAGCAGCAGCAGTAGCAGCAGCAAGAGAGGTGACAGCAACAGAGATAGCAGGCCGCTGGTGCAGCAGCCCAGGACAGCACCCTGTGCCGGCAGAGGACCAGCATGGGCAACTTCATGAATATGAGGACTGAAATAGAACTCTCCTGTCACAGATGCTCTTCTAAGTTCCAGGTCAACATTTTTTTTTTTAAATTTACTGAACAGCACCATTAAATATACAACATGAGTTTACAGTTTATCATACTGTACACAAAACTAGTCATATTCCCAGACCCCCTCTATTTTCTGTTTATGTAATTGATACTATGGAAATCAGAAACCCCTGACTAATTATTCACCAAGCCTTATGGATTCTGTCTCTAAAATCTATTTCTTTTCATTTATATAGTTACCTTTATAGCTCTTGTTCACAGCTTTGTTTACCCATGGGTTATTTCCAGGGCTTCATTAATTGGTTATCATGTCTTCCATTGTGGTCTCTATAATCCACTCTCCACACAGAAGCCACAGAAATCTTTTTAAAATACAAATCATGGGGCATCTGAGTGGCTCAGTGGGTTAAGCCTCTGCCTTCAGCTCCGGTCTTGATCTCAGGGTCCTGGGATCAAGCCCCGTGTTGGGCTCTCTGCTCAACAGGGAGCCTGCTTCCCCTTTTCTCTGCCTGCCTCTCTGCCTACTTGTGCTCTCTCTCTCTCTCTCTCTCTCTGTCAAATAAATAAATAAAATCTTTTTTAAAAAATGCACGTCATATGATGCGTCATATAAAAACTTTCTTTGGTTCCCCTTTGCCAAAACAAAGTTTCTTTGAGAATAAAAATGTACATGACACTAGAATGTCCAGAAATGCTCTTGAGTTAAGATTTCCAGGGCATGTTCAATTGAATATAGAACATAGAATGGAATGTGTATTGGTGTCCATACTTTTGTCTAACAGAGATCTTTTTTGGTCTCTATTCTAAGCAGAAAGTGACTTTGCTAAAAGGAATTTTAAAAAACTTTGCCATTCCTATAGTACCACAGTGGCTCAGCATAGACTGATTCTATGAAGCATTTATTCATCCATTCAACAAATATTTAGTTAAGTATCTACTGTGTATTAGATCTTATTTGAAGACAAAAGAATATAACAGGAAGTAAAACAGATAAAATCTCTGCCCTCACCGAGCTACCACTTTAGTGGGGAGAGATGTATAAAGAGGAAATAAATACAAATATATAAAATATCATGGGGTGGTAAGTGCTATGAGGAAAATACAGCATGATAGACTGAGTGAGAATATTTGGAAGGCTGCTATTTTGTAATAAAGTGTTCAAAGAAAGCCAGTCTGAAGAGCTAACATTTTATCAAAGTTCAGGAAAAAATGATGAAATGTAATGACATAGAGTAATATATATAAATACAGAAGTCTATACTGAATAAAAGCATGAGTCTGGAGTTAGACTGGAATCAACCATAAGCTCTGTGATCTTGGGCAGCATATTTATCTTTTTGATGCCTCAGTTTCCCTGTTTGTGAAATGGAAAGCATGTGAATACCTGTGTTGTTTGAGTTGTGCATCTTGAATAAGTTTGTAGATATAAAGTGTTTAGAGCCCACAGTGAATAATAATAGGAGATATTATTATTTTGAAAAATGTATGCTAAAACAAAGAGTTGAATGAAGTTAGGAAAAAAGAAAAACTTTCAATATCACAGAATCAAATCAATAATTAGTAGACTATAAGGGAAGCAAAGCTTTTAGTAGAAGCCAAATAATGAAAACTCAGATGCTAAGCTTTGAGCAGGTGCATAAACAACCATTTATCCCATCATCCCAGTATTCACTGGATATCTATCTGCCATGTTCCAAGCACCTTGCAAGGAAATGAAAGTGAGAAAGGTAGACATTATCTTTTTCCCCCATAAAGTTGATAGCATAACAACAAAAATAGTAAAACAAGCAAGTACAGTAAAAGGAATAAAGGTAATGGTATAGGATGTACTCCTAGAGTATATAACTGGAATAGTAGTAAGGGCTATGAAATTTAAAAAAAAAAAAAAAAAGACAAAAACAGGCATGCCCAACAACATATAGAAAATCTTCTGGACTAAACAAAACTATTTCATTAACTTCACTTTTAACTTTTAATCAAAGTATAAGATACCTATAGAAAAATACATATCCAAAGTATAATGCTTATTAAATTTTTGTATAGTGAAATTGTTGCCCATGTAACCAGTTTCAGGATGAAGAAACAAAATTCTAGAGTCCAAAAGCAGCCCCTCTCATGCACCCACTCTTTTAGTCATCACCTTACCTCCCCAAAGATAACCACTATCAAAATTTCTGATAGCATAGCCCGGTTTTGTCTCATGTTGTATTCTACATAAATGAAAACATATATTTTATATTCCTTGTGCCCAACTTCTTTTCCTAAACATTCCTACAGAGACTTGTACAGACTATTCATAGCAGCCTACTTGTGATAGTCAAAAGCTGCAAGAAAACAATTCATATATCCATAGAGAGGTGAAGAAATAAAGCATAGTATATTTATACACAGGAATACTATCAGCAATAAAAACTGATAAACATTACAATATGGACAAATAAAATAACTATGCTCCTAAAAGAAGCCAGACAAAAAAAGAATATATTCTATGATTGCATTATATAAAATTCTGGAAAATTCAAACTAATCTGTAGTGAGAGAAAGCAGATTTGTCCATGTGGGGAATCAAGTGAGCAGTGTCAGGAGGAAACTTTTGAGAGTGATGGACATGTTCATCATCTTGATCATGGTGATACTTCCACTGTTTTATATATTTTAAAACTTATCAAGGTGGGCACTTTAAGTATGCACAGTTTATTGAATGCCAATTATATTTAAATAAAGTTTTTTTTAAAGGAGATTTGGGTATTTTATTAACCAGTACTAGCAAAATCTTCCTGAATTCAATATGTATTCAAATCTCTAAAAAATACATCATCACATATCTTCAAAACTTTAGTCTACTTTGGATGGATCCTACTCAGCTGTGCCAAGGCTTCTGATTCAGGCTTCCAGGATTCAAATCCTTCCCCTCACCTAATCAGCATTGTGACATGGGGCAAGTTATTTCCTTAAGTTTCAGTTTCCTTATTTATAATAGGTATAACAATAATACCTATTTTAAAGAGTTAATGTGAGGATTGTATGAGTTAGCATATGTAAAGGATTTAAAATTCAATAATTAGCAATTATATTATGTATGAAAGTTAAGATTCTGGTAAAATTAAGTGGGTATAATTCCTTGCAAAGTTGACTGAAATGAGCATATTTTCTTTATGGAACTTACTTATCCACTGGCATACAAAGACTTCTTCAAATAAGCTCTTTTCTACTTTTCAAATCCCATCTCAATCTCATCTCTTGAAATGCACAAGCTAATGCATCCCACCCAAATGAATCTCCTTGTACTTTACATAATTCATCAGTTTCTCTCTCATCTTTCTGCTTTTGCACATGACTTTTGTTTGGCTTAGAATATCTCTTTCAGAGAATCAAGAACTCATTGAGAGGACCAAATATATTTCTGAAATTCTCAACACATGGTATAGCTCTCACCACATTGTAAGTTCTTAACAAACGTTGGACAAGTTTCCCTGATTCCAATTTTCATTCTTTTATTGAGTTTTAAATACACTGATTTCCTATCCTGTCCCCTAAGCTTGATGTTGACTGAATGTACAATTTTGCACTTCTGATAGAATTACTAAATGATGAAATTACAATGACAGTTTACAGATCTGCATCTCACTGGGTCCATATTTACTACTTTTTTTTAAAAGATTTTATTTATTTATTTATTTGTCAGAGCGAGAGATCACAAGTAGGCAGAGAGGCAAGCACAGAGAGAGGGGGAAGCAGGCTCTCCGCTGAGCAGAGAGCCCAATGCGACGGATGCGATGCAGGGCTCGATCCCAGCACCCTGGGATCATGACCTGAGCTGAAGGCAGAGGCTTAACCCATTGAGCCACCCAGGTGCCTCACTACTCTTTTTTATTCCTCCTTTCCCCCCAGTCTTCTTTTACAATTATAGATGTCCACATAAGGCCATTAATCACAACAGGCTGGTAAGAATGGTGTTCTTTTGTTTTTCCCTAAAATTTTATTGTTTCTCTTTATTTTTTTCCCTAAATTGCAAATGCATACCGATTATCTGCATCACAGAAAATAAGGGTTTGATTTTCAAGTATGAGAAATTTTGTATTAAGAAGAAAATTTAAAAATTTTATAGGAAAACAAATGCCTTGACATGAGAAGCTACATAGTTTTTGTATTTATCATATCAAGGAATACTGAAAGGACATTGTTCAGTTAATTACTATATAGAAACATCCTGGGCTGCTTAACAGTATTTTATGATAATTACTATAAAACAATTTATATTTCAAAGTTTTACCAGTTTGTGTGAAATCCTTCTGCAAAGCATAAACTTAAAATAAAAATTATAATTCTAAACATTTGTCCTCAAGGGGAAACACAGTATAAAATTAATATACATCAATACATAGTATAAGCTGACACAAAAATTAGTCCCTTGCCTGTGGCACAAAGAATATTATTTGTATGACAGTAAATAACATTAAAGTTCTTATTAACTGAAAGGGAAATATTTTTTATGCCTTCCTTACAAGACTAATGTGCAGGTCAGGAAAACGTATTGTTAAAAGCATTTTTTAACAGGCTTTGAAAATGTAATGCATGTTAGCTGTATGAGGTATTACTACCTTTACAATGTTATATCTTAGGAAATGAAAAAAAAAAGGAACATTTATTTTAAAAGTTTGAAAAGGTAAAATTGATAGCTATGGACACTGAGCCAAAAAGAAAAGGTACAATGAACATCTTACATTATTACAAAAAATATGGCATTCTTATAACCTTATGAAATTCACTGATCATCTCCTCAAGATTTCATTTTGAGGACTGAACACAAAATGTACCCTGACGTACATTTCAAGAGAATAAGCAATTCTTGTCATGTGTGACAAATATTCTCTAATCTACTAGAAGTATTAATATAATTTGATTTCTAATCAAGTGCTGTGAAGGTAAACCAATCAAATGAGTAACATCAGCATACATAATTTGAGGTTGCTAAAATATAACTTAAGCAGAAATATAATCTATAGATAAATGGTGAAGATGGTATATTATGGAGTACTAGAGACAAGTGGGTTTGAATAGAGATTTATCAGAGTGATATCAGTTTTCCCATTGGTAAAAACGTGGGAACATACACCTTACACAGTTGTTACAAGGTTTAATGAAATCATGTTTGTGGGTAAAGAGTCTTGCATATCCACTAAACAAATATTAGTTTCTCTTCATTGTCAAGGAATACATGCCCACTTGTAAGCTAAATCAATTTTGTGTAGGTTAATGTTTTATTAGAAGGGAAGACAAAGTTTGAGTTGTAATGCAGATGACTTCATGCATCTTCAGGTCATCAAAGCACCAGATGCACAGAAGAGATTTAAAAACAAGTATTGTACCATGTTTAAATACAACAATCGCTTATTTATAGGATGTTGCATTACCATGTATTTTCTCAAGTTTTTAACTACCGCCTTAAATACCAACTCCTCCTTGTTACTCACATAGTCAAGAATCCTTTAATGGCAAGCAATTAGTCAGATCCAAATACCTCAGTGTACTTTTACACTTCTATTTCACTGTTCCTTTTGACTTTGTTCCGCAAAATCACGGCTTTCCTTATTCCATAAATTGGACTTTTCTACATCTGTCATTTCCTCTGACTGGGAGTCTCTGCTTTCTCCCCCAACACTGGAAACGTAACTTTCCTTTTAAAGCCTAGAGCGAATGTTCTCAAATCTGCCCTCCTTTCCTCCCAACAGAAGTAATCTTATTCTCTCTCTCTCTCTCTTTTTGTAAGTGGTACTTCCTTTCTTTCCTCTTTCTTAGCTTTACACATCATTTGCAAGCCACTATGCTAGGTACCCTGGAGGATGGACTAAAACGTCAACCCGGTCCTCAAGAAACAATTAGAAAATACAGAAGGAAAGGACATAAATAAATAACTGAAATCTAAGTGGGATACAGAGGAACGAAGGGTAGATGTGTAGGCTAATACATGGGAAGAAGCGCTGGGTAAAGTCCCACAGTGTGCGCTCCTGCTGTCATGTTCCCACACCTCCAGCTTCCACAGGAAGCCCATAGGGGATTACAATTCTCCTCTGACAACTTTTCTTTGAAAGAATCTTCAAAGTGACTTTTGTCTTTTTCTCCTCTCAGAAAATGGAGATGGAGGAAGAGGTTAAGTGGGCAAAATGGAAGAAAAATAGAAAAAATGTCCATCAAATCCCATTCCATTTTAATGAATCTCTTTCTCTCCCCAATCCCAGAGTATGCAAATATTTGTCCAACAGCTCTGGACCTTTCACAAAAGAATATCAACTTCTTATGATTTAAGTACATGAGTTAGTAGTTGATCTCTTCTCTCTTCAAGTCCAGAGTTTGAGTTTTGCAGTTGGGGGATGCTCCTTATTACTCTAAAAGAAGCAAACCAATAGCTAAATTTAGGGTTCTGGATTTGTCTCAACCACTCTGGGCTAAGCCAGGAGACTCTAACTCTGTGACTTAGGGATTGAGTCCCATTCCTTAATCTGGGATGGGTCCACAGGGTCTCTGGCCAGAGCCAAGAAGTCACTCTTCACCTCCAGAGACCACAGAGTCCCTCCAACAGTGGGGTATGGCAGGGGTACTTCTGGCTTCCAGGGACACAAAGATGAGGTTTCCAGGAAGGGATTTTTTTTTTCTTTTTTCTTTTTCCTTTTTTTTTTTTGGTAGGTCCTCTGGAAAACTGTTTTGGTTGCTTTGTTCTGAGATTCTATTCTTGCTTCCTTCACTTCGTGGCCTGAAGCCAGCCATGATATTAAAACTGGAGATTCTTGTCAGGCTCTCCTACTGAGTTATTTCTTTGTTTCTGAGCTTGTCCTTCCTGGTACACCTAAGTGGTGGGCATATTCCAGTCAGCACTCAGTCTTTTTATTTCATCAGCTGTACTATAATCCTGTAATTTTTTTTTTTGATAATTAGTAGTCCATACAAGTAACTCCAAAACTTGCTTTATGTTCAATCCCATAGCATAGCCAGATCAGCATGGCAGCCCTTCTCAGCTAGTGAGGTAAAGCTGGTAAGTAGGCCCAGAGAATGTGCCAGAAGGCTTATCTTTCTACCCTTCCTTTGCAGAAAGAACTTTTAATTTTCTCAATACTTGGGTGGCCTCATAATGCCACCTACGTGTTTCTCCAACTGAACAAGAATTCCAAAACCGATCTTGCCTTCTCTAAAAAATCGGAGTTCTAATCTCAGTGTAACAATCGTATTTGTCCCAAGTGGTTTTCCAAAGAAAATACAGCTTGTTCTAGATTCACTTGTGAGCTTTTGTGCTTTAACTGCAGATGTCAGTCTGTCACGATTTCTTGGCTTTCTCTAAGGTATTGCATTCTTCAGAGAAGTGATTTTTAACTCAAGAAACTAACAAAGCTTGTGATATCTATAGATACTAATGACAAAAGTCCTATTTACAAGTGTTTACAATGTTTACAAATACCTGTTACAAACCTTTAAGATGGGGAGGAAACAGAAGTTCAAGATTAAGTCTTCAGCAAATTTTATTAAAATATCTTAACATGTTTTCTGCTACTTTCACATTACTGTACATTTCTGATACTTCCACCCTGACTGAATTGTTTTTCCATGCCATCCTGTCCTCATCATCTTGGTCCCTCTCTCCTTTGTATCCTCTACACAGTGGCCAGGCTCAGTGGACACCCTTCTTATACCTCTTGTGTTCCTAGTATTCACAGGGTCTTTGGGAGGGACACACTGCTGTTCTACTTGTCTCATAACAATCGGATAGAAATCACAAAAGCATTATGTTAAGTGAAAGATGCCAGACTACATACATGATTACACTTACATGAAATGTTCAGAGGAGGAAATTTATAAAGACAGGGAACAGGTTAGTGGTTCCTTGGGGCTGCTGTGGAAACTGATATCAAAATAAGGATAGGCTGTAAATGAGCACAGGAATTTTGGGTGGGGGTGATAGAAATGTTCAAAACCGCATTGTGCTGATGACTACAGAACTGTACACTTACTAAAAAATTATTGACTTGTACACTTAAAATGGGTGAGTTTTATGTTATGAAATATATACCTCAATAAGCCTGTTTAAAAAAAAAAAAGAATCTGAGTGGCTTTTTTTCTTTGCTTCCTTATAGGGGCAGCTACCTGTGAATTCTTACTTACAGTTTACCCCATTATTCACAAATCTAAATCACCATTTCTCTGTTTAAACCTTTTTCATTAAAATGTTATCATTGCCCACAAAAATAAAGTGTAAAAATAAAGAGGCATACAAGCCTCTTTGTGATTATCTCCTCTAACCTAACTTATGGCTATTCCTTCCTCATGCATACTACTTGCACATTTAATCCCTTGATATATTCCTCTTCAAGTAAGACTCCCTTTCCTACTGCCCACTGTTTAAATTACAATTTATTGTCCAAAAGAATCCATTTCTAATCCATACTTTCTATGACCTATAATTGTCCAAAAGAATCCATTTCTAATCCATACATTTCTATAATCCCATGTAATATACTGTTTTGTATGTAATTCATTGCTTGCCTAGACTGTAATACGCCTAACAGAAGGGGGTCTGTTATACTTGGTGTCTCTAATATTAGTTCCAAATCTAATAGTCTAATATGAGGCACAGAGTAGGTCCTCAATGAACGTTAACTGAACTGGACTGAATTAAAAATTTGTATTCTCTGGGGTGCCTGGGTGGCTTAGTTGGTTAAGCATCTGCCTTGGCTCAGGTCATGATCCCAGGGTCCTGGGATAGAGTCCCGCATCAGGCTCCCTGCTCAGTGGGGAGTCTGCTTCTCCCTCTCCTGCTGCTGCTTCCCCTGCTTGGGCTCTCTCTCTCTCTCTCAAATAAATAAAATCTTTTAAAAAAAGTTTGTATTCTGTCCAAAATTTGCCCAAGCAGAGATGTGACTAAGAATTTGGGTTTCAAATGTTATATCCATATGTATCATACATCTGAAATCAAAGCAAGTGTGTGGGAGGAGGAGGAGGCAATTATTGGTTTGACAGATTTTTACTTCGGTGAGATTTTGAGCAACTGTGTAGTCTGTACATCCGCAGGCTGTTCTAAACCACTTCTGTTCTGAGCGTGTTATTTTTTGCTGTAATAACATCCATTTGCTGTACTTTTGCTCTACTAATATTTGCTTTTTGTGCCAGTAAATAAATATAAACTATCTATCTTTACCCAGTTTATGTTAATTGCTAGTGGCAGAGGCAAGCAATATAAAATAACACAACATCTACAATGACTTCTTTACCTTTGGTTTTGAATAAAATTGATAGGAAAATCATATTTTTTGTGACACAATTGAGATCTGCCTGTTTTGCTCCAGAAAAAGTTGACTTCATTAAAAAGAAAATACAAAATGGCAGAAATCTTAGTAAAATTTGATACAAACAGAAAAATAGGGATGGGAGAGTATATGAAATTCTTAAACTTGCAGGAAAATAGGAAGATGTACCCTATTTTCTGAGGTATTCCTAAGAGCCACAAAAACTGACCTTCACTTCAGGGGATGTCAAGAGGTTGAAGGACAATTCAAACTGTTGCCTACATGGTGGTCCAGGTTCCTGGGAGTGTCACTTACCTCACGAGGTAGGAAAGGGCTGTATTGTACTCTGTATCCTGGAGAGTGGATAAGCATATATTGTGCTGCCTTCTTAAGGGATATTTTTTTGTTTGTTTTAATTTTTATTATTATATACTTTCAAGTACTTAATAATAATAATTAAATACTTTTAGTTAAATTCTGGTTTAATATTAATATCCTACTACTCATGAGTTTATAGTCAATATATTTTAAATGATTGCACAATAGGAAATTATTATTTCAAGAACTCCAAATGCATATAAACACATGTTGTCCTTTTACCATTTTAACTAGTTTAAAGATACCTATCTTGAGGCTAAACATTATCTAACTACAAAATGAACATATTTAATATTTTTGTTAAGTTGGTATATGTGACTCTCAGGATAAGATTAGAGAGACATAAACATTATGAATGAATTTATAATCATCTATACTCGTTGGAACTTTAACAGTGATGAATAGCACTAACAGTGGGCAAAAATGGACCAAGTGTTATGTTCAGTGGTATTAGTTTAAATTTTTACTTTTGTAATCACTTTTGCTGATGCAGTTTTAAACCATTCCAGTTTTGACAAGTTATTCAAGTTACTTGTTAAATTTCTTCTCATTAAGAAAATTTCCTCCTGGGGCGCCTGGGTGGCTCAGTGGGTTAAAGCCTCTGCCTTTGGCTCTGGTCATGTTCCCAGGGTCCTGGCATGGAGCCCCACATTGGGCGCTCTGGTCAGCAGGGAGCCTGCTTCCTCCCCTCTCTCTCTTTGCCTGCCTCTCTGCCAACTTGTGATCTCTATCTGTCAAATAAATAAATAAATAAAATCTTAAAAGAAAGATTTCCTCTATCCTACAAATACAAGCTTTCAATGTAATTATCATAAGACCAGAAACTTAACATGGCTTACTGCAGTAAGATCATGCCAACAAAATCATTATCCAACAGAACTACTGCACATTGCTGCAGACTTTAATCGCAGCTCCGTAAGACTTTACAGTTTTAACAATGGAAAGTCCAGTTTCTCCCTCGGAACATGGTAGAGGCAGAACAGCACTATTTCTTTAATCATTAGAGCTACTTTCATGCAGAATGTTTTAAAAATCTCTAAAATGGCACTTGAAGGACATGGTGAGAACCTGTTATAAACCTATGCTAAAATAGCATAATTTACTTTAAAACAGAGTCAGAGATTTACTTTTGTATTCTAAGAATAGCAGCATACCTTTCAAAATACAGTCTCTAGAGATAGAGGCAATATATGTAAGAATAACCAAAGTCAATGAACATATGGCACACACAGCTAAAAGTAATGTTGTACAATTAAGTAGATTTACAAATTCTTACATACAGATTTTCATAAGTACTCATAAAAAAATCAGCATTCCCATCATTTTAACTATAAAAAACCCCCAACATACTTTCATACGTATTTGTGCTTTTAACAAAGGACTAGCATTTTAGGACATGATTTTATTATTTTACATATTTTGTGTAGTTAAAATACATTAAAACAATACAAATATTCAGAGAAGTGTGTTTCAACTCTGTTGTGTAGGTTTTATTAAAAAAAAAAATGGGAGTTTGCAATTTCCTAAACGACAAAATGGAATAAAAACAAAACAAAAAAGGAAGAACTATTAAGCTCAATGTTTCCTGCTCACATGTGGTTAGAAAAGAACTTTCTAATTATATTTAATCAAGCAATAGTTACAATAGAAAGAGTATAAATTCTTTGTATCTTGCTTTGTTCCAAAAAACAAGTTAAGATGGGGTGAGGAATGAATATGTCGTACTGCACCAAGATGAAGCCCTCTGTAAGTTGAATTTCAAACTCTTCAAAATTTCAATAGGAAACTTATCCCTATTTCTAAGTCATATGTTTAAAGAGTTAAAATAAATGCACCCATTATGCTGATTATTATTTACTTTGCAAAACATCATTACAAAGACTCATTTTACATGCAAATTGAAATGCTATAAGTCATTGAACTGCACAGATAAAGCCAATGTGATTAATTAACAAATGTGTTTTATAGTTACAAAATTAACTGTTTCACATTAAATTACATAAAATGAAAGGATACCAAAACAAATCAATCACTGGCTTTTCATATTTTGACTTGGGGCTGTCTGGGAATAATCTTTCACTTTGCAAAATAAGCTCACAATAGAACATTTTTAGGAAGTACAGCAGAAAAACTGGGCAACCATATTCAGCCTTTGAAGAAGACAACTGACGAGAGAAGTTCTTGTTAGTGCATTAGGATGGCTTCTAAAATGACCAATTATTCTGATCTATTAAAAAACACTTATACAAAAATTATATGCGACAGCAGCTTTATATTACAGATAATGAAATAAATTTGATAAAAATATGGGTAATAATGTTTTCTAAGACTGATAAAATTTGTATTTACTGAAATTTAAGGCAACTGAACACACTTGTAAAAAAAAATCAAGTTTCTCTGTATTAGTTAGAAATGCCATTGTTAAACTTTAACAAAGACCAAACATTTTGCATAAATCTAGGGAGTAAGAAGGCAGCCCCCATCAGCAGGTAGCACACCAAAAATGTTTGGTTTCAATAGTACAGTTGGGAGAACTACCTCTACAAAGTCTATTCGTGCTGATGCTCCTGATGCTGCCATTTCTGGTGCCCGAAAAGCTGCTGCCTCCACATCCTCTGTTGTAGGTGTCACTCACTGTATAGTCTCAGGCGATTGGGCAAGGGGCACACTCTGGATCTTCAGATGCTAAGATGAGAAAAATCAATTTCAATGCCCAAAAGATGGAACTCCTAAGGCAGAAGGTGACTAAAATAATTATCAACTGGTCTACAGTACAGGGAAGTGGAATGTCTGTTTGTTTTAATGCAATTCCATAGAAATAGGTTTTAAACAAGATTTTTGTAAGGAGGTACAGCTCTAGGATTAGGAAGAATATTATGTAAGATAGAAACAAAATTAAACGGAGTGGAATTGGACCAGATAACTCAAAACATGTAAACTTCCTGAAGGGAGAAAGCAAAACGTTCACATAAAAATAATTGAAGGATATTTTCTCAAAAAAATAACCTGCTTAAACTTTCATTTCCAAGATTATTTCTGCATATTTAAATAAACTCTCTTCAATAACAAACATTATTGATGCATGCCCTTTAAGGCAGGATACGAATGCTCCCACTGGTATTTTACGTCAAATTTCAGCATCTTTTTTTTCTCTCTGAATATAACAGACTTTATTATTATTACTTTCTAAAGCTTTATCCATTCATCCCAGAGAGAGAGAGAACACATGGGAGTGAGAGCAGGGGTCGAAAGGGTAGAGGGAGAAGGGGAGAGAGAATTCTCAAACACACTCCCTGCCTAGCGGAAGCCCTACATGGGGCTCTGTCCCATGACCCCACAACCCAGAGATCACAATCACAAGATCAGGACCTGAGCCAAACCAAGAGTCAGATGCTCAACCAACTGAGCTACTGTAACATGAAATTTTTTTCTCAAATATATCAGTTCTCATTACACATAGAATAATTCAGCTTAATCTGTATAGTTTTTGAAAAAAAAAAAAACTCTTCTATGAGAAAATATCACTGAAAAAAAACCAGTGAGAGATACATATGGGGGACGACATGCTGTAGAAGACATTTTATAAAACAAATTTTGACTGGAAGAATGTTTTGGGTTGTGAAAAACAATCATTCCTCCCAATTTATAAATTAAATATTTAAACAGCAGCTTTTGTCCAGCATGTTTTAATAAAAATATGTGTAATTTGTATCTTGAAGCATATTTGAAAAAATCAGACTTGAATGCAAAATGATAAGTGCACATATTGGAACAAAATAATTTACAAAGTATTTAGCATCTCTGGAGACAGAGCAGTAGCACAAATTAATATACCATGGCTATTTTGAATTAAATCAGTAAAGTAACCATCTTTTTAATCTAAAAAATGACATTTTTATGACAGTCATTTATACAGCTTGTGCACCTGAATCCATTATATTTGATATACTATAAAGGGACAAATGATCACAAATTATAATGACAGATACTTATTGAACATAATTTTTCAGCAGGAGCCATCCTGAATCAATTAATCATGCTATTACTCTGCTTCAATTTTGTTCTTCATTTTTTCCAGAAAAGCCTCTAATCACATTTCACTTAATGACTTATACATATTTTATTTACAATTTTTGATGTACTACATTTTTTTAAATTAATTAAATGCTTTACTAACACATAATGATTTAAAAAGGGGATATGCTTGAAAAAAGCAAATTATAGCTTCTCAGATAAATGCAATTATAGTTATACATAATATTAAATGATAACTGAATACCTTAACTACAATATAAATTTCTCTTTGCTCCATCTAAAGATACTTCTATATTTTCAATTAAAAAATAAAAATATAATTTTACATTATGATACTTTTACATACAACTGAATATAATGCACATTAATATTAAAGCTTTTGACAGAAGGCAAGAAATAGAGCTCTCAAATCCATATAATTATTAATTATATTAGAAAAACTTGGCAAATGCTCTAAAAGTTGAACAATTCCAGGCTTACAATAGGCAGATTAGGAATGCACATGAATTATTTGAATAAAAATTACCTATCTGCATGTTTAATTGACAGGCAATACATACACAGTTTCTTTGTGAGGATATTTTGTCTTACAGATTTTGTTAGAATTTTAGTTTCATTTACTTATTTTTTGGTATAATATTAAGTAGTTACTTAAAAGAGGTGTTTACTTACAAATTGACATATTTATTTCACATCACTAACTCTCCCAATGTATATTTATTAAGTCCATATTCTTTAATGATATAAGGAAAATAACAGCATATGCAAATATTACAAAAGTATTATATTCTATATTTTCTCCTGTATCTTATAAATTAGATGCAGATAATACTATGTAGCTCAAGTTCAAACTCAAGTTGAAGATAATTATGCACTTCATGTATTTTTCTTGGATAATTTGAAATATGCAACTGGATAGCTGTCAGACTCAAAACAATTAAACCTTAGTGTTTTGTCTCAGAGCTCTCTGCCTTATCATTTGACCTTCTCAAAGGGCATATAGATTACTCAAGAATGAATTTGTGTAGCAGAATAGTAATATAGCAGTCAGTATTCTCATTCTACTATTAAACCAGTTAAAATTCAATACCACCTGAAAGCTTAAAGTTTTACAGCATACAATTTGCCTTTAAAGATAGGGCACAAGTACAAATCATTTTTTAAACATCAAAGGTGATCAATAGAGACATCTTTAGAATGTCAAGTAACATTTTATTCTTTAAATACATTGGATAAATTTTTCCAATCTACGTGTCATTTGCAGCATAAGCTTATTAAAACTTAAGGAATAAAGAATATACTTTTACTATAAAATGTAGTCATTTGACAAAAAAGAAAATTTAAACTGTATACATATTATTCATATATGACAGGTTGAACTAAATAAAATGCAATTGTGTGCAAGCTAAAATAACTTTTTTGTTTCTGTTTTGATTTTTAAAATTTAAATTTGATTAATTAACATGTAATATATTATTCATTTCAGAGGTAGAGGTCAGTGATTCATCAGTCTGGTACAACACACAGTGCTCAGAGTTCAACTTTTGAGACTCCTTTGCCCTAAAATATACCTTATAACATTTCAAAATATTTTATTGGCATGCTAAGGTATTTCAAAGGAATTTAATAAATAAGTGGAAGGGTGTTTTATCTCTGGCCTCCATGTCACTACAGAAGGTGCGTTTTATGATCCATAAAAGGGAGGGAGGGACAAGATTCTGTTTGGAGAATTCAAGAAATACTATGAAGAGATAATCTATGATCTGAGTATTTTTCAATAGGAGACTAGCATACAGTAAAAAAGAAGACATTCTTGGCACAGGGAATTGCATATATAAATATATAAAAACTTTAAAGCAAATAACTTAGAAATGGTGAGATATTCTTTTATAAGGAGGGAGTTGTTGGAATATGAAGCAGTTTATAAGTCTTTATACATTTATTTCTATACCCCATTCTTTTTGTTCAACCTAAAAATATATTTCTTTACCAATTCAGGTCAAATTTTTACTTCTGTACTTGATCCCAGGCCCTATCAACATTTTCTAGGAAGTATCTGGATTCTTTTTTTTTTGAAGGATCTGGATTCTTAAGTTTTCTTCTCTTTCTTCTTCAGTGTGGTTCTCTCTACTGGCTCCTTACTCTTGGGTTGTGTGCAAGCTATGGCTTTGCTACTTACTCTCCTACCCATAGCATATATATATTTGTGCCTAGCTCAAGTTAACATGTATTTCTTGTTCACTGAACTAAAATTACTGAGCAGCTACTTTGTATCAAGCAATGTACTAAACAACAGAGAGCAAGATGAGCTGGTCTCTGTCTTCCTCTCTCCTCTTCTGAGAAAGGCAGTCTACCTTACTTCCTCACCAAACATTCAGTCATCAGCCCACTGCTCTAGATTTCTTGCCCCTCTGATTTAATGAAACTGCCTTGCTCTTAGTGAGCTCTTCGTAGTCCTAGTAGTTAGTCATGACAGTTTTGAGGACATAGAAAGCAATCTAGAACTGACTCCCACATCTGCTGCTGTCTGCTGACCTGACACTAGTTATTTGACTTATCGTTGAGTCATTATTTTCTTAATCTATAAAACAGACACAGTGACACTTATCTCAGTTTGCTGAGTGAAGCTCAAGATGAAATACAATGCATGCTTTACAGCTCTTTGCCCAGTGCCTGGCACATAAATGTTCAAGGAACTGTTGTTAGGTTCACAGTCCAAAAATCTTTCTCATTCCAAATCTAACAAATATTTCTCAGTTTTTATCTTCTTTAGGATCTCCTTCTTTGCCTATGAATTATTCCCTTCATTAAAGCTTTTCCTTAAATTCTGCAAAAGACACTCTTCTGCTTCATTTCATGTGTTAATGCCTCCTTCATGAGCTCATTTTCTCTGTTCTGTAAATATTGGTTTTCTGTTCTAAGTCCATTGCTCTTATCACTTAATACACAGGATCTGCTCCCATAACATATATACTAATGACGCCCAAATCTAGACTTCCAGTCCAATTTTCTTTGAGCTTCAGATTCCTATATTTAACTATAATGTAGATAGAGAACTGAATCTTCCCAAATTGAATTCATTGTTTCTCCTTTAAACCAGCTGTCCTCTCTGGATATTTTTAAAATGGTCATTTACCTTCACTGATTTACGTTAATGATTCTGCAGAACATTGTGCTTTCTTACCCAGATTATTACAACAGCCTGTTAATCCATTCCTTCTTCCTGAAATTCATATTCCACATGGTTGCCAAAGGGAATTTAATCACATCACCCCCTTATGAATTGGATTGCCCTCCAGATTCATATGTTGAAATCTTAATCCTCAGTACTTCAGAAAGTGACTATATTTTGAAATAAGGTCTTTAAAGATATAATTAAGTTAAAATGAGGTCACTAGAGTGGAACTTAACCCAATATAACTTGTGTCTTTATAAGAAGAGGTGATTAGGTTATAGATTCACAGAAGGAAAACCATGTGAAGACATAGGGAAAAGATAGCTATCCACAAATCAAGGAGTGAGACCTCAGAATAAACCAGTTCTGCTGAAACTTTGATTTTGGATTGCTAGCTTTCAGAATTGTGAGAAAGTAAATTTCTGATGTTCAAGATACTCTATTTGTAATACTTTGTTATAGTAGCCCAGCAAATGAATATATTACCCTGTGTATATTTCTTCAGTAGTTGTTCAAAGTACATGGGATAGAATCTCAATGTAACAAGCCTCCACAGAGCTACTTTTCTATTTAGTCTCCTCTCTGACCATCTTGTGTCATCACATTTTGCTTCAATAACCCTCCACTGCTTATAGGTCCTTGCACACACTGTGTTCTTTACCTTTGCACCTCTGCTACAAAGTGCTTTAAATTCACCTTAATCAGGAAGCCATCCTTTATCCTAATTTGATTTTTAAGTAATATATAAAGAAAAGTTGTAAAATATAGATACATAGAAAAAGGGGGGAAATCACTATAACCTTTAACACTAATATGACTAATATGACCATTATAACTCTTTTTTTTAAGATTTTATTTATTTATTTGACAGACAGAGACCACAAGTAGGCAGAGAGGCAGGCAGAGAAAGGAAGGGAAGCAGGCTCCCCGCCGAGCCGAGAGCCCCATGCGGGGCTCGATCCCAGGACCTTGGGATCATGACCTGAGCTGAAGACAGAGGCTTTAACCCACTGAGCCACCCAGGCACCACGACCATTATAACTCTTTAATGCTTTTCCTTCTAGCCAATTACACAACTGAGATTTTTACACAATTGAGATTTCACTGTACAAGCAATTTTGCATTCTGCTTATTTGATTTGATATTATATTTTGAGCATTTTCCATTATTTAAAAAAACACATAATTTTAATGACTCTATAATATAGTTTGCCATGTGGGTGCACCTTGATTAATCTAATCATTCTTCCACAACTAGAAATTCAGAAGTTTTCATTGATTGCCCTGGGCTTAATCATGAATTTTATGTTATGATTCCCCAACTTTTAATTCTAAACTTCTCTCCTGGTCTTTGCATCTGTGTATCAGTTGGACCTCGTTACCAGAGCATTTTACCAAAATTTAGTCCAAAATGAAGCTCAATATTTTTACCTATTACTTTTTCCACCCTTTCCATATCTCCCAAACCTCTTTAGTACCTGTTTATCACAATAATTCACCAAGTCTCCCAAACTAGCAGCAAGTGTATCATCCTGACTTTTCTTTCCATCAGTCTTTCCTAATTCAAATTCAATCATTTACTAAAGTGTTTTGACTCTGTCTCCTAAGTGTATCTGTGGCTTTCCTTTCATTCCACTGTTATTGATTTAAACTGGTTCACATGATATCTAGGCAATTGAAATAGTCCCTAAATCTTCCCCTCGTCTACAGACTCTTCAACTCTACCTTCCTCACATTTGCTTCATAACTTTCACTGTAATTGTTAAAGTTGCAAATCTAATCATTTCACTCCCTAATTTTTCTTCAGTGGATCACTGGAAACCATGTTTTAACTGAGATGTTGAGTAAATAACTGAGATATTTACTGAGATGTTGCCTTTTTTACTTTATAAATACTTTGAATTCAAATGTGTTTTTTGCTTCCATGAGGATTAATTTTGAAAGGTTCTTAATTGCCCTATTGACTTCAGATTATCCTTGAGATTGACTCCAATAAATTGTCCTATATTCTAAATTTAAAAACAAATAAACCCATGCTCCAACCATTTCTCATGGCACTGTAATAAGTGTTTTATACACACATGCACACACACATATATATATTAAATTATTATTTATTTATGTGTTATTCATTCCTTTTTGCAATGCTCTGAGGAAGTCAGCGTGGCTTAACTGTATCAGTGTTTCTTAAAGAACTATATTGTGACTGTTTACCTAAATGTGTGTGTGTGCCTGACTCCATCCTTAAACTGGGAACTTGGGAAGACATACTATAAAAACTAAAAATTGTTAAAAGATTTAACTATCTGCAAAGTAGGTTCAATGTAGGAAGAATATAAAAAAAAGAGTAAGAGGTGATTGAAAAATAAGGACCTTGTATAAAATCACAATCAAAACTGAAATAAAAATATTTTTTCATTTCTAAATTCTTTTGGCATGGAAACATATGGTAATTCTGTGAAGTTCTCTATAGTGTACACCTTGCTAAAATAATTTATTTAAACCAGTGTCTCAGGGGCACCTGGGTGGTTCAGTAGGTTAAAGCCTCTGCCTTCGGCTCAGGTCATGATTTCCAGGGTCCTGGGATGGAGTCCCATGTCACGCTCTCTGCATAGAGGGGAGCCTGCTTCCCCCTCCCCCCGCCCACCTGTCTCTCTGCTCATTTGTGATCTCTATGTCAAATAAAAAAATAAATAATCTTTAAACTGGTGTCCCAAAGGGCCTGAGGAAAAATGTGATTTATTATTCCTACTCTGAGTTATATATATATATACACACTTCTCAAGGTTTAGTCAATTTGCAAATGTTGGAAAAACAATGAAAATATTGCTGAAAACATTATTATCCTAAGAATAACTCATTAAATCACAAGCAATAATCAATAAAAGTACACATTCGTCATCTCAAACATGGAACTTAATGGAGCCTTGATGGTAAGCAATAATTACTAAAGAAGCACTAATGCAGAACTTGATATTCAGCACTAACAAATTAATTTTAAAGCTAACTGAAAAGAAAATTTGCTTTGAATAACACCACTATTTTGTTATAAAATTTTATTATATTTATTAGGAATGTTTTATTATATTTTTTAAGGAATGTTCTGATGCATTCATTATATGGGACACTTGATTATATATATATATACATATATATATGTATATATATAACATATATATATGTTCTTAACAATTATAGTAAGAAGTTTTGTAAAGAAGAAATGGTAAGTAAGCCTAAGAACCAATGAAGGTCCATGACTGAGAAGTATGGATGCCATCAGATCCTAACCTCTAAGAGTTATTAAATATACTTTGGGAGAATAAGGTACACCTTTCAGATATCTAGTCTGCTGCTGTGTGTCACACATTGCCGATTCTCCACAATCTCTCCAGTTTTTGCTCCACTTTGTGAAAATTGATAAAGGGAAACTTTACTAAAATGGGATAGGAAGGAAAGAGGGGGAGATAAAGGGGAGCACCACTGAACAACAATTATGGGAGGAATTGTCAATTACCTGACCTCAGCAGAAGAATCATCAACTGGAAAAGAATCACCAATTGCAATGCTCCCCTCCCTGGAAGGAAGGATGTACACTGTATCTCCTATAAGAAACTGACTACCTGGGTGGCTCAGTTGGTTGAATGTCCAGCTCTTGGTTTCAGCTCAGGTCATGAGATGGAGCTGGAGCTCCATGTTGAGCTCCACACTCATCAGGGAGTCTGCTTGAGGATTCTCACCCTCTGCCTCTCCCCCATGAGCATACTCTCTCTTTCTCTCAAATAACAAATAAATAAATAACTCTTAAAAAAAAAAAGAAATTGACTACCATAATCACTCCTGGACTTAGGCTTTTCTCCAGTGGACTCATGGTCAAAACAGCCCCTTCCAAATTCCTCCTTCTTCTCCATTAAATAATGTTCCTTGCCTTTGTTTGTTGGACTTGCCTATGGTTTTGCCATGGCTTATGTGTCCTGACTTGAAATTCTTTGTTAATCCCAAATAAACATATTTTTACTGGTAAAATTTTTGTTTTGTTGTTTTTAAGGTTAAATAATGTCTAGACTCTACAGTTGTCCCAGCTCTGGCATAACAGCCCTGTCTCCCTTGAAAACCGCATCTTCCATAAAGGACATTTAGCTTTATTTATTTATTTATTTGTTTGTTTTTAAAGATTTTATTTATTTATTTGTTAGAGAGAGAGAGAGAGAGCGAGCGCAGGCCGACAGAGTGGCAGGCAGAGGCAGAGTGGCAGGCAGAGGCAGAGGGAGAAGCAAGCTCCTGCTGAGCAAGGAGCCCGATGTGGGACTTGATCCCAGGACGCTGGGATCATGATCTGAGCCAAAGGCAGCTGCTTAACCAACTGAGCCACCCAGGCGTCCCAACATTTAGCTTTAATGGAGAGGAAGCAAGTAAAACATTCCATTTTCTCTCATTTTCTCCACCTCCTGTTATTTTCTTTTTCTCAGATGCAGTGACTCAAAAATATTTTTTTAAACATCTACTTTTTCCATTAGAATGCTCATCCACTTGGGCTCTTTCATTCCCAAATTTGAGGGTTAAAAATAACAATAGAACTAAAGCAAAAACATCTCATTGAACTTAACTTGGATTTCATTCTTTTGCCATTTGAGAATTTGCTATCTTAACAACGACAAATATACTCATGATGAATAAGTTGGATGAGTTACATTTAGGCCAAGTTTTCCTTTCCAAACATTCCATCTCTCACTAAATATTCTTTTCCAGTTGATGGTAATACTTGAGATCTATATCTTCACTCATTATTGCTGGCGAATCTAAAGTTATCTTGGTCACAGGCTGGTTTTCAGGTCACTCTTGAAGCAACAGGTACTTTGTTCAGTAGCTCTGTCTCTGTCATTTATATAAAGGGAACTCTCTTTGGTGACTCACTTTTTCAAATAAATTAATAAAATATTAAAAAAAAAGAGTGTATAATTCAAAATGACAGGAGCATGGAGTATTCCCAGGGGGAAGAAGTGGAGATGAGATAAAGAAGAGATAGTTAAGGGGCAGATCATGAAGAGCCTTTACCTTAAAGAGGATGGATTTTTTTTTTTCTTGAAGGTCATTGAAGTTATTAAGAATTTCAAAGTAGAAAATGACTTAAGATCTGCACTTTAATTTTGGAAAAACAGAGTGGAGTGTGGCAAGAGTGGAGGCAGGAAAATGGATGATTTTAATAGCTGAGGCATGAGATTAACAATAACTTGAATTAAAGCAATAGTAATGGAGATAAAGGGAAGGAAGAACTTATTTGAAAGTGACTACTCATAGTTGTAATTTTACATTCACTTATGTGGTTATTTGATTAGTGATTGCCTCTTTTATTAAATATAACCTCCATGAGTACAAAGATAGGGTTTGGTTTTGCCCACACTCATGTCTCCTATGCATAACACAGTGCCTGACAAACACGGGCTTAATAAGTATTTGTTGAATGAATTCTATAATGAGTAAATTCAAAAAGTACATTCATATTAAATGTATACTATGAATTGGACAGTAAAGTAGGCAGTGAGAATACAGTGATGAACAAACTAGGCAAGATTCCTATTCTCATTGGGAAATTTTAGAAAGGTAAGAATAAGTAATAAATAAGAGAATTTGTGATAGTAACCAGTGTTATGAAGAAATTAAAATAAGGTTTTGGGAAGTGCTACAGTGGGAGTGGCTACTTAAAATTAGAGGGTCATCAAAGACTTTTGGAGGAGGGACATTTGATTTAAGATCTAGATGATTAAAAAAGGAGCCAGCCACGGATGGATCTGGGGGCAGAGAGTTCCAGACAGAAGGAAATGAATAAGCGAATTAGACAGATTTGACAGAACTTGTTGACTGATTGAATGTGGGAGTTAGAAATAGGCCTATGATGATTCACAGGATCTAGAAAATGTTATTTCCATTATTTCTAAATGAACTTGGGGATACTGGAAAAAGCACAGATAGTGATGTAAATGATGAGTTCATTATTGGAACTGTTGACTTTATGGTACCTGTGATGCACTAAAATATATAGATAATTCATATCTAAGATTCATGGAAGAATCTTTTCTCTTCTCTTTTCTAAGAAGAGGAGGAATATACACTGTAACTCTCTAGAGGATTCTTACAATAGTGTTCTCTAGGTTGAATTCTTTATTTGACAGTATCTTCAGTTGATGACAATTGTTGAGAGTCTTCCCAATACCTCCTGCTGCTATTCAGGGCCAGGAGATGCAGGTCTGTTTCAAAATTTTCTGTTAATGGTGTCATCCAAATACAGCAACACTGTTAATTATTGGTAAGCTTTAGAGAGGACTAATTATTTCCAGGCAGATCTGGACTCTGCCACTACACACTTCACTAGAATACTTCAATAATGTTTTAAAGTCTGCTTTCTTATAAAAATAGATTCCCTTCTGTTAAAAAAAAGGCCCAGATCTCTTGGTATTTCATCCAATACTTTTGCCTAGCAAAATAATCTGTATGTCTTATTTAAGGGTCTACTACCACTTTTCATGTCCAACCTAGACAACACAGTTGAGTTCAGACCTATGTTGCAAATACTGTCTTGGGCTATAGGTAGTTCCCATTGTGCAATAGATGAGAAGAGGAAAATTAGACCTTTTTTACTGAGGATACTTTGTGGTTAATTTTCGAAGGTGTTGTACTGACTAATGTCCATCCAAGATACAAAATGCCCTTTGTATCAGACATGCCAGAGATTGCCCTTCTATATAAATACATAGACAATGGAATTTCACAATAAAACATTATCTCAAAAGAGAAGGTTCAAACTCAAAGAATTTGATCTGATAAACCTGTCCAACTTGTCAGATAACTAAAAATGCCAGAAAACTAGACTGTCTCATATGAATTCTAAGATTATTTTGTCCAATTGAAAGTCTTTGGAATTATAAGGAAAGATAGGTTAAACAAATATTGAACTTCATTAATGAGTAATTTTTGGAGAAATAACATTTTTATGATATTAATCTTCCCATGAAAGAAATGAATATCTTTCCATTCATTTAGATATTCTTTTATGACCTTTGATTAGAATTTTATAGTCTTCCTTCATAAGCATTATACTTTTGTTGTTAAATTTATTCCTAAATATTACTTAATCTTGCTTTCTATTGAAAATGGAATATTTATTTTGGTTTCTTTCATCTTTTTTTTTCTAGATTGGAAAAATACTGATATTCATATTTATTTTGTTTCCAACCATGTTGAAAACTTTAGTAGTATATTAGGGTTTAGATTCACTAAGTGTACATAAGTATGAATGTATGGTTAGCAAGTAATATAACTGTTACTATCAGTTTATTCTAATTGATATATGGGTAAGACAGCTCTATCTTTGAAACCTTATCTACCTTTAAGAGTTATACAATATTGGGCAAATTGTCCAACCTCCTTTAGTTTTATTTTCCTCATCTATAAAATGCAAACTGATAATGGTATCTATATTACTGTCATACTATTTGGATTAAATGTATCAATAATAAAAAACACTTTTGTACAGTGCCTGGCAGGTAAAAAACCCTGAGAAATGTTGGCTGTTATTATTTCTACTGCTCCTGAGGAATTCATAAGCAGAAAATCAATTTTAAGTAGCAACTATAAATTGTCTAGCAGTATTGCTTCTTAACAATATTTAAAGGGAGAATAGATATAAGATTTTAAATAGGTAAGCTAGAAGGCCTTGGATTCTTTTGGATAGCAAGAGGTTCTCCAGGTAATATGGGAAAAATGACCCAAACAAAAAAAAAATACAATGACAGCCAACCATTTAGCAAAACAGAATCTAGCAAAGAATACATATTTCATTCAATGAACCTTCTCAAATTAAAAAAAAAAAAACACAACAGCAGCAACAAAACAATTTAAAAAACCTCTTATATAAAAAAAAAACCTCTTATCAGAGAATCAATGTCTGCATGAAGAAAGAAAAATAAAAGAGAAATAGAATGGTGAATTAAATTTTGTGAACTGTGGGAAACACTGGAAAACAGAGAATTGAGCTTTTAAGTTGGCTATAGCTCATGACTATGAAATAAATATATTCAGTATAAATGTTTACTCACATCATTTAGTTCAATTTAATTTATTAATAAAAGAAGATTAATAGTTTCTTCAAATATTAACACATCTTATTGAAATCTAATTCTCTAGGAAAGTTTTTGTTGATTTAAAAATGGGTCAAAATTAGCGCTTTGTATTTGTCAGTTTAGAAAACTTTCTGGGGACGCCTGGGTAGCTCAGTTGGTTAAGTGGCTGCCTTCGGCTCTGGTCATGGTCCCGGTGTCCTGGGATAGAGTCCCGCATCAGGCTCCTTGCTCAGCAGGGAGCCTGCTTCTCCCTCTGCCTCTGCCTATCACTCTGTCTGCCTGTGTTCACTCTCTCTGACAAATAAATAAATAAATAAATAAATCTTTAAAAAAAAAAAAAAAGAAAAAGAAAAACTTTCTATACTGTTTTGGAGTCCTTGCTCCTTTCTCAACTTTGCTAGCTCTTAACAAAATCATTACATTTAGAGAAATGTTGACAACATTTAAGTTTTTATAATTTAACTAAGAAAAGTGTCTCCAAAAGTGATAAATTTACCGTGTCAAAAGAAAGAGACTTAATATAAGAATTTGTTAACGTTAACTACCACCAGAGAAAAATAAAAAGGAAGAAAAATTCCTGGCTCAACTTATAACAAAAATTTGTACTAAACAAAAAGAGAAGACAGAATATTCAGATTAGCTGTCATTTAACAGAATATTGGATTTGGGGATTATAATTAATAAAATAATGATAGTTTCATAACACATATGTAGTAAATCTACTACATAGGCATGTGATATTAATATAATATGTTAGAAAATCTAAAGGATAAACTCTAATCTGGATAATGCAAAAATAACAATGGATGTGTTGTCTTGCAAATTAAAAAGTATTTAAATTTGTCTGCATCTTATTGTTGGAAATGATCAAAAATCAATTCTGAAACATTTACTAATATAATTTTCATATACACAGATGTTACAAACTGAGCCAGTCTCAGCAGAAACATGCAATATTATGGGTTGTATATGAAGCAGTAGATTTGGGTTTGGGTTGACCCAGCATATCTTTTTTTTTGGGCGGGGGGGAACAGTGGAACTTATTTTTGCTTGTGAATAGTGACATTTATTTCCTGATCAGTTTCCTAGGGCTTAAAGTCATTTTATAGTTGCAAAAACCACTTCCTTAAACTTCATCCTTTCCAGATCTTTATAAAGTTTGCCCTTGATTGTTAGTGCCATTTTCTATTAAGCACTTGATTGGATAACAATTACAATCCACGTTTAACCCTTCTCATTTCTGTGTAAAGGGGTTCTTTGTTGTATGCCAACATAGAAATTAAACTAAACCAAGTGTTGTGTGTACACTGAAAAAAAAATATTAGTCTCCCTATAAAAAACAATAGTAAATTATCTTCAAAGCTATAATGGAGCAGGATTATCATTTTATTTATTTTTTTTAAGATTTTTTTTAAATTTATCTATTTGACAGAGATCACAAATAGGCAGAGAGGCAGGCAGAGAAAGAGGAGGAAGCAGGTCCCCCGCCGAGCAGAGAGCCTGACACGGGGCCCAATCCCAGAACCCTGGAACCACGACCCGAGCAGAAGGCAGAGGCTTTAACCCACAGAGCCACCCAGATGCCCACAGGGTTATCATTTTAATAACTATTCTTTCTGTGTCACACAATCAGGAAAAGGGATCTTTGCTAAATGTTTTCCTTACTACCAGTGATCCATTATTAAAATTGCCTATTAGGAAGACTCACCAAGCAATAGTTGCAGTAGAGAAGAACTGGATTCTTAAATCAAGTCAAACATACAGAACAACTTCTTAAATTTTCATAAATCTAAATGCATTATGTTATGCAGAAGTTTGTGTTATCTCTTTGTATTCTCTATAGGTTTTCTCACACTATAAGCTATGGTGGCATGCTTTGAACATATTAAAAGATTCATGGAAACATTAAACAAGTCAGGAATAATTCAAAGCAATAACTATAAGACTGTAACAATATCACACTGTATTTATGAAAGCAACCATAATATTATTCCTTATTCATCCTTATGCATTTTCCCTCTTTGAATAAGACTTTATTGCTTTTACTTGAATTAGAATATATTCAGAAGAAAAATTATCACTTGTTTCAGTAGGCATACCATCTTCTTTTGGTACTGGCTTTACTGGCTATATGTCTATCCTTTTATTTACAGAAGTTATACCCCATCCCACCCACTGTCAGAGTCCCCAGTCAGGACAATATTCTGCCTGACATTCACTGCCATAATTATAAGAACACTTGACTGAGGCAAAAACAACATTTATACGTTAACTGCATTTGGCATGCTTGTGAAATGTTGATGGGGTTTTCAGGTGCCACAGCTTTCTAAGAACAATGTTTCTAAATTAGCCAGATATAATTCTAAATGAAGGTTTTGAATTTATTTCTCTATGATCTTCATGAGTATTCAAGTAATTACATTGTATTTTTAAGATAAAAAAAGTTTGAAAACATAAAAGATCTTAAACCTGACATAAAAGATGCTATTATATTTACTATCACTTCAGCATGGAAATCACAAAGAGAGCTGAATATTTGACCTTAAAAGTATCACAATATGTATCAATATTAGCAGTGCATAAATCTACAGATCTTCATTATCCACTGTGTGAGCCAAAAAGAATAATTTGAAAATGTTCAAACATTATTTCTACAAATAAACACATCTTTCTTCAGTCACATTACTGACCCGTAGATCTACTCAAGGAGTTGGTTGATTACGCTTTGATCTGGGTGAGTTTGCCAGGTGTCAGTATGAGACTATGAGACACATGCTGTCCGATTTGGAATGTGGAGTACAGGGGAATACTGACAAATACTCTCTGGTTGTATTATGTTGTAGGTATATCACTAGAACTTCTGGTTCCAAGTTAAAATATGTGTTCTGTGAAAACTAATGACATTTATTTCCTTGTTTATTTAACAATTATTGATCAATTGTTCAACTCCGTACCAAGAAGGTTGCCAGGTACTGAAGAGGTTACTACAATAAATATAAGGATGCAGAGAAGAGTTCCCAAAGAACAAGAGGTCAGGTAACTCAGGAAATGCAAAATGGACACTTGTGACATGGCAATTTAGTGCAAATACCTTATGACTTGTGGTTAGTGGGCCAGTGGGGGTAATTATAATATCAGTGCTTTGGCTTACTGAGCAGTCATTACCCGGCTCCTGCTATGTGACTACCACTGGGAGGTAAAACAGACCAAGCAGGAGCTGAATAGGTAAACTTAGAATCCAGAAGCCCTGTCAAAGGATGAAAGGGAAAAGAGAAAAGAGAATACCAGGAATGATCTGGCATGGTAATCCTGGTGTAGCTTACATGAGTATCACTCCCTTTGCTCTGAATTTCTTTTTATCTTGAGCAAAGAATACTGTGATATTTGATTCTCTGTGAGAAGCTTCTCTTGGCTTCATTTCTGTTCCTTCTGAAGCTTAAGAAGCACTTTCATTTACTGTGCATTAACTATGTGCAAACACTATTGGGTATAGTATACATATTATATTATCTATAATGCCTAAGTACATGATACATATAGGAAACTGAAGTTTAAAGAGGGCAAATGATTTGCTCTAATGGACACACATACTAAGTCATGAAAGAGATTTGAATTCATGTTTGCCCACTTTGAAGTCCAAGTCTCCTCCACTTGGCCATGGTGCTTTTCCTGCTCCTGAGGGTGACTTAAGAAAAAAGAACCCAGATTTGATTTTGTAAACTTAAAAAGAAATATCATCAAGAGAATTTCTGATTTTTTAAAATATGGGGATATTTTGGAAATTTGCATTTGATTTTAAAAGACTTTTGATTTTACTATTAAAACTGTTGAAATAGCTCATCTAACAGCTATTTGTTTTTCAAAACAATAATTTTTTAAAAAAGATTTTAATTTTATTAGAGAGAGAAAGCCTGAGTGGGGAGGAGGGGCAGAGGGAGAGGGAAAAGCAGACTCCCCACTGAGCACGGAACCTGATACGGTCTTGATCCGAGGACCCCAGGATCATGACCTGAGCCAAAAGCAGATGCTTAACCAACTGAGCTACCCAGAGGCCCTGCAATAATTATTTTTTAATGCATACTTGTGAAGAAATAACTTTATTCTCTGTGAATTTACCAAAGATTTCTGGATTCCCATTGTATTAGGTCATCCCAAAAATGATGGTTAAAAAATAGTTTATGGTATATCAAAAAATTCATATTCCTATTTCATCTTCCTTGTCTGGTAATTACAGATAAAAAGTCAGTATGTATTTCTATTTTAAAATGCAGATGGAAAAAAGAAACAAACCAATGGAAGAAACTTAGGGAAGTTAATTATTACAATTATATCCAAAGTCTCAACTTATAAACAGGCTAGAGTTAAAACAAAATTATGTTGATTTACTCATTTAAAATTTATTTTGCAGGTGGAATAGGGATAGCAAACATAATCAGTTTATTTACTGGGATTTTGTATCATCTTTCCAAGGAAAGATAAATGGAATGTCTGCTAGATTTTATAAAGAAGTAAACTTGACATATGAACCAATATGGAATGTTAATCATTATATTTAATAAAGAATATACAAAATATTATATAAATTACTGAATTACAACTGAAGCAAGAATTCCAGGTTTTTCGTTGTTACTGTAAATGGTAACAGCTATCTGCTGCTTAAGTCAACTGAGTTTATATTTCCTATCTACTTTATCCCAGTTTGCCAAGTTTTAGTTCTGCCTTCATCTTAGATTAGACTGTTTCAGCACACTTCTTATGACAATTCAAACACTTATTTTAAATGCAAAATTTTCTATCAGGAATTATACCTAAAAGAAAAAAAAGCTGGTAGTTCCATGCTCCCGGATCAGAAGAATGAACATTGTTAAAATGTCTATACTGCCTAGAGCCATCTATATTTTCAATGCCATTCCAATCAAAATTCTACCGGCATTTTTCAAAGAGCTGGAACAAACAATCCTAAAATTTGTATGGAACCAGAAGAGACCCCGAATTGCTAAGGAAATGTTGAAAAAGAAAAACGAAACTGGGGGCATCACATTGCCTGATTTCAAGTTTTACTACAAAGCTGTGATCACCATGACAGCATGGTACTGGCACAAAACCAGACACATAGACCAGTGGAACAGAGTAGAGAGCCCAGATATGGACCCTCAACTCTATGGTCAAGTAATCGGCAAAGCAGGAAAAAAATGTACAGTGCAAAAAAGACAGTCTCTTCAAGAAATGGTGCTGGGAAAATTGGACAGCTATGTGTAGAAGAATGAAACTAGACCATTCTTTTACATCATACACAAAGATAAACTTGAAATGGATAAAAGACCTCAACGTGAGGCAGGAATCCTCTTAATAATTCTTAATTATTTCTTAATAATTCAAGTAGTTTGATAATTCTTAATTATCAACTAAGTTCTTAATAATTCAAGTAGAAGACAATTCCATAAAAACATGGCTTATTTTATAATTTCAGATAGATCACGAACCACCAAGTAATTCTTCCTTCAACACAGCAATGGAACACACTGTGTTTCATCTATTAGTGGTTTTTGTTTTGTTTTTGTTTTTCGTGATAGCAGTCTCTTCAAGGGATGTGCAGTAGTTGCTTTTGGGTATCGTGCATGATTTAAAGATTTTGTAAACATTGCATTTAGTAAGCCACAGAAACTTTGATAAAATGTGTCTACAGCAAATTATAATTGCATTTTAGATATTCAGATACAAAGTGTTTTAAATGGTTTGCTTCCCTGGCAATAACATTTGGCAATCTAGAAGAGGCCATATTGCCTCACAAGACACTGTGCCTTCATTATTTCTTTCTTTAGAATACATTTTCATTTTACATAATGCTATAGAAATTCATTCCATAAAAAAGTATTATAATAAATTTTCTTATAAGGAAACATAATCAAAGAATATACTCAGAGTTGATACTTCTTTTTTTTTTTTAAAGTTTATTTATTTAGGAGACAGAGTGAGAAAGAGAAAGAAAACAAGAAGAGGGAGTGTCAGAGGGAGCAGCAGACTCTTTGCTGAGTGGGGAACCGGATGTGGGACTGGATCGGGGGACTCTGGGATCATGACCTGAGCTGATGGCAGTCACTTAAGGGACTGAGCCTCCCAGGTGCCCCTCAGAGTTGATATTTATTTTTTCAGTAGAAATAAATAAATATTAAACTAACTCAAAAAAGTAAAGTCCTTGTATAACTAATAGTGTCAGTTTAAGCCATGTCTTTAATTTGCCATCATTTTTTTTTTTTAAAGATTTATTCATTCATTTGACAGACAGAGATCACAAGTAGGCAGAGGCAGGCAGAGAGAGGAGGAAGCAGGTTCCCCACTGAGCAGAGAGCCCGATGCGGGGCTCGATCCCAGGACCCTGGGACCATGACCTGAGCCGAAGGCAGAGGCTTTAACCCACTGAGCCACCCAGGTGCCCCAATTTGCCATCATTTTTTAAAGAAACAAACAAACAAAAAGTAGCAATACCAATTTGACATCTGTAATGCACTCTTTTCAAGGCTATGGATGAGTGGAATGATGAAACGGTACACAAGCAAAATGAGAAAAAAGAAAAACAGTGTGCATTATGTTTGAGTTAAGTTTTCAATAATCAAGAGCCAGCTGCACTGTGCAGATTATTTAATAAAAAAAATTGCAGGGGCACCTGGGTGGCTCAGTGGGTTAAAGCCTCTGCCTTCGGCTCAGGTCATGGTCTCAGGGTCCTGGGATCAAGCCCGGAATTGGGCTCTCTGCTCAGCAGGGAGCCTGCTTCTCTCCCCGCCTCGCTTCCCCACCTGCTTCTCTGCCTACTTGTGACCTCTCTCTCTGTCAAATAAATAAATAAAATCTTTAAAAATTTGTAGACTTCAACTTTCTATTCATTTCTGGTGCTTATAATCAATCAGGTATTCACCAGGTGCCCACCAAGTGCTTGGCATCATTCTAGGCACTGAAGCACTCCTTTCTTAGACAAATGCAATATAATGTGATAAAGGCTATTATAGAGGAATGTACACAATGCTATGGTAGCAAAGAGTAAGGAATAACTACTTGTGCTCTAAGTGTCCAACGATACTTGATAGAAAAAGTGGCATAGGATTGTATTTTATTCTATTATTATTTTTTAAAGATTTTATTGATTTATTTGACAGAGACACAGCAAGAGAGGGAACACAGCAGAGGAAGTGGGAGAGGGAGAAGCAGTTTCCTGCGGAGCAGGGAGTTGGATGTGGGGCTCCATCCCAGGACCCTGGGATCACGACTGGAGCCTAAGGCACATGTTAACGACTAAGCCACACAGGCACCCCTAGGATTGTATTTTAAGGATTAATTTTGATGGTATTTGAAAAAAAGAGAAGAACAAATAAACATTCTTTTCTGTTTCACATCCTCAATTACCTCTATTCTTTCTCTGAGATTCTAAAGTCCCTGATCCTTGGCATTCTCCTATAATCAGCCGTGAGTTCCCTTGCTCCTCTCCTCCTCCACTGGAAGTACCTGGCAAAACCCAGTCAGCTGTTTCCTGCTGTGCGTACAGCAAAGTATCTGACTTTCTGAAGAAGACTGCTCAACTTTGCTGAATGGACTTCCTTCAAATATATAACTTTAAATTTCAAAGGGACAGTCAACACTGCCAGATGATTCTATGACATCACCCTTGTCTATTCGCTTTCCCATTCTATAAACCAACTGCCCTTTCACACTTTCTCACATCCCCTCAAATCTCCAACATTTCCTATTCACTCTCAGGTGATAACTTTTTTCACATTTCAGAGAGAAAATCAAAGCAGTTAGTCGAGAATGTTCTTATTTTTCTTTCCCAAGCCAGCAATCTATGTTTATATCCATTTTCTTTAGGACCCTTATGTTTCCACAATAGAAGGATTTTTGCTTCTATAGCTACATCACTCACTTGTGCTCTCCATACCATTCCCTCACCTCCTCAAGCATTTGGTCTTATAATCATTTCTCTTCTCTCCTGCATCTTTGTTTTCTCTATTTCTACTGGATCATTCCCATCAGCTTTGGGACATTACCCATCTTAAAAATCCTTTCCATGACACCATATCTCAATCCAGTTACTGCTGGCTTTTTACTATTCCATTCTGCAACTAAACCCCTTGAAGGAATTGTCTGTACTTGTCATCTCTTTTTGTAAACCACTCCAATGAGGCTTCACATAATGCATTAAAGAAATAGCCTTTATCAATGATCTATATTTCGCTAATGCCAATGCTTAGTTTTCTATTTCAATTTTACTTGACCTCTAAGTGGTGATGCAATTGACTCATTTCTTCCTCTTTTAGACATCTGTATACTTCTCACATTTGATTTCCTTCTTAATTCTGGTTGTTCACTCTGAGGTTCTTCTGTAGGGTCACTTTCCTCCAAAACACTGGTTGTTGACTCTGAGGTTCTTTTGTAGGGTCATTTTCCATGCTTAAACTACAAATGTTAAAGTGTTCTAGATTCAGTTCTGTGTTCTCGTCTCTTTTCTATATTCTCCCCCTTGATTACTTCAACCAGTACCTGAATTTTAAATATTCTCATGCAATGAAAACTCTTATAATTGTATCTCTGTCTTCCTGAGCATATGATTTATGTACCCAACTGCCTACTCTTGATTGTCTAATAGGCATCTCAAACTTTCCACTGCCAATATCCAATTTCTGATTCCCTTTATCTGCTCCTCTTTGAATTTTCTCTGTATGAGAAAATTTTGCCACTATCCATCCTGTTAGTCAAACCCAATCTTTGGGAATTTTTCTTCATTCCTATTTTTTGCTCTCACCACAAATTCTTTCCATCAGTAAGGCTCTTTCTTCAAATGGATCTCAAATTTGACCATTCACCATTTTCACTTATATAATCCTAGACAAAGCCATCATCATTTTTTATCTTTCCTATTGCAATCATTTCTTAATTGGTGTCCTTTCATTCTGTCCACCTAAAACCCCTTCTCTGCAGAACTGTCATACTTTGTAAAGTGTGATCTTTGTAAAGCTTCAGTCAAATCACACTTCTCTCTTGCTCAAATCCTCAAATGGCTTTCTATTTTAATAAGAATATAATCCTAATTTTCTTTTTTTTTTTTTTAAAGATTTTATTTATTTATTTGACAGACAGAGATCACAAGTAGGCAGGGAGGCAGGCAGAGAGAGGGGCAGGGGGAAGAAGGCTCCTTGCTGAGCAGAGAGCCTGTTGTGGGGCTTGATCCCAGGACCCTGGGATCATGACCTGAGCCGAAGGCAGAGGCTTTAACCCACTGAGCCACCCTGGTGCCTCTATAATCCTAATTTTCAAACATGACCCACAAGGTACTTTATAATTTTGCTCCACCTGACTCTAATTTCATCTCATACTCCTTCACTCCATGCTCACTGTTTTCCAACTACACCAGTGTTTTTATACTCAGATACTTTGGGTTTACTCCCATCACAAGTGCTTTTATGCCTGCTGGTTTAGGTTGTTTTTGCTTTTCCTCTAGAAATTTGAATCATTTTCATTATTCAAATCTAAGTGCAAAATGCCACCTTTTTTTTTTTTTTACAAAGGTCTTCCCCAACCAGCCTAACCAATAAACAAACAAAACAAAAACACAAAAGCAACAATCCACCAATTAAACATAAACCCCCCAAACCCAGACACTTTCTATAAAAACATCCCATTTTCTTTAAAGCAGTTACCTATCTTATTTCTTACTTGTGTTTTATTTGTCTCCCTCCTCCAGACTTGAAAGTATTGAAGAATAAAGAATCTATTATTCAATGGGCACCTGGGTGGCTCAGTGGGTTAAGCCTCTGCCTTTGGCTCAGGTCATGATCTCAGCGTCCTGGGATCGAGTCCCACATTGGGCTCTCTGCTCAGTAGAGAGCCTGCTTCCCCCTCGCCTCTCTGCCTACTTGTAATTTCTCTCTCTGTGTGTCAAATAAATAAAATCTTTTAAAAAAATGAATCTATTGTTCATTGTCTCTATTACTCATTGTCATATCCTCTAGCACCTACAATAGTGTCTGACACATGTTAGATACACATGTATTTAATTAAGATTATTTTTAAACTGACTTGTTCATTATATAAAGTGAGAACATATCAGCAAATGTGCAGAAGCACAAATCTGCAAGTCGTATTTGGAGACTTAAGCAGGGAGTGTTTGGAGGGAAAGTAGGGGTCAGACTGTAAAGGGTCTTGGATGCTATATTTAGTGGTTTGCATGTTACTGTGCAAGTGATGGAAAGCCAAAGGTTTTAAATTTTATGTTCTCCTTTAAATAGAGCCTTGAGGTATGAGATCTTTCTTTTATAAAAATAAAGTATATGTTTTAAAATGCATATCCACTTACTTGGCTGTAATAATTAAAGAGATGCTCTTTATGATTCTATTTAGGATAAGAAATGCCTTTTCTTTTGCTTCTGAAAATTTCACGATACATTCAATCAAAGTTTTTCCTTTTAGAAATTTAATTTAGAAATGTTTCATTGTAAGCAGAAGAATCAATAACGTTCATAGCATTTTAACATAATTAAAACACATAAATTCATTCATTTATCTAAATTGCTACTGAACATTTCTTAGTGGAAAATGTATTCTTTTTTAAAAATTTATTTTAAAGAAAAAGCACATGCACATGAGTGGGGAGACGTACAGAGGGGGAGAACTTTCAAGAAGACTCTCCATTAAGCACAAAGCTCCATGCAGTGCTTGATCTCAGAACCCATGAGATCATGAATTGATCAGAAACCAAGAGTCAGACCTCAGTCAACTCAGCCACCTAGGTGCCCCCCAAATGTATTATTCTTACCTTTCAACTCATGTAGCATTATATTTTCTATCCCATTTTTTTAGAACAAACATAAATCTGAATACTAATGCTTGGTAAGTAAGAGTCTTGTTATTTTAATCTGATTTATTTTATTTTTAATCTTATAAAAGTATATGGCATTTATTTTATAACATTAATGTTTATTTATTATGTGGTAAATGTTAACAGAAGTCTTTTTAACATATTGAATAAAATTTAAATATAAAGAAAAATGAATATAAATACAATTCTGTTAGGTAAAGTTTTGGGATCTTTTTGAGGATAAGTAATATAAAACTAAATATAATGGAATACTAAGTTTGGGAAAGAAGAAATAATAATTATTAAAAGCCATAAAAGGACAACTAAAATCTCATATTACTAAAGAAAATATAAAATATACATTCAAGGAAGTTAATGTCATGAAATCAATATCCTATGTGAATTTTTATTTTTAATATTGCTCAGGCACTGAACTTAAATGTCTAGAAACTGTGGAAGACATAGCAACTTAAAAATATTTCTCTTGTGTCTGTTCAGCAGAAAATCAAGCTTTTTAAGGATCTGTTTTGCATACTGAAAGACCTGAATTAACCCTGACTTGAGTAGGAGAGTGGAAACATAAAGAAAGCAAAAAATCTATAAAGAGTTAGATACATTTCATCTGTGTTATTGGTCTTATTGAGCCAACTATGGTTTGTTATTTACTCATCAAGGATCCACTTTAGATGTAAAAATCAAAACGCGGGTGGCAAGGAAATCTCTTTAAATGCCACAGTAAAATCTATCTCCCCAAGTTCAGTTTTTTTCTGCACTTACTAGAATATGGTAAAAGGGCCCTAGTACCATACCATTTGAGTGTCCTTTGTTGCTGAGACTGTATGCCATTACAAAATTTGTCACTGGGAAAGAAAAGCATACTGCTTAGCATTGCTTACTTGATAGCTGGACTATGGAATTGAAGTTTTTTTTTTTTTAAGATTTCATTTATTTATTTGACAGAGGGAGAGATATCAAAAGAAGGCAGGCAGAGAGAGAGAGGGAGAAGCAGGCTCCCCACCGAGCAGAGAGCCCAGGACCCTGAGATCATGACCTGAGCCAAAGACAGAGGCTTCACCCACTGAGCCACCTAGGTGCCCCAGAATTAAAGCTTATTATAAGGTTTTTGAGTCAAACTATGATCAGATCAAAATTTCTGTGAAAACTTTGCCTTGGAAAATCTCTAGCAGATTTTC
The DNA here is from genome assembly GCA_003697995.1 of Taxidea taxus jeffersonii. Taxonomy (NCBI): domain Eukaryota; kingdom Metazoa; phylum Chordata; class Mammalia; order Carnivora; family Mustelidae; genus Taxidea; species Taxidea taxus. Next base: position 127,967 of record ML105818.1, read on the forward strand.
TAAGCTACTATTCTGAATGCAGAATCTATGGCTAATTTCACAGTGAGAGTAATGGGAAAATTAGGGATGATTTGATTTGGAATTTTTCCAGACAGAAAAGGGGAAGTTTCCAAGAAATGCTTGGAAATACAAAGGTGCATTGTATACTGGATGTAGCAGAGAGATCCTGTGGGACGGTAATGTCGAGAGGTAATGACATTAGAAATGTTGACTCTAAACCAAGAAAGATCTTGACATATTTGTCTTCTGTGATCTGTGAGCAGTCATGTGAGCTTTTAAACTGACATGTATCATGGTGTGTTTTAGTAAGGAAGCACTAACAACAGGAGATGAATTACAGTGGGGGAGATAAGTGGAAGGAGTTATTGGAGGCTAAGGCAAGTAATACTAAGGACCTCAAGTTAGGCAGAGACAGAACAAAGGAAAGAGTGAAATAAGTTGATGGCCAGTGGATCTGGGGACAGTAAGACAGGAAAAAAAGGACTAAATTTTCTAATTTCTGTAATTAGGTGGATGGTATTGTTATTAGGCAGCATAGGATTTCTGTTTTGTTTTGGTTGGTTTGGTTTGGCTTTGCTATCAAGTGATGGGTGGAAGAAAGAGATAAAGATAATTTTGGTTTTGATATTGGTGAAAATTCCATTGGAGATCTGGCTATTAGAGTGTGGAATTGGAATTCATGTAAATATTTACAATTCACTACCACAGAGGTAATATCTGAGACCATAAGGATAGATCTGTTAGCTAGTCTTTTGTGTCTTTGTGTATTTTTTGGCCCAAGATTCTGAAACCAAGATCAATACTTGGCCTATGATGTTCAGAACATATCTTTAGTAAAGACACTACATTTATCCATAAGGCAAGAAGCAATCATCCATATTAAATGGCTTGAATTTATAAACATGGATTTATAAGTACAGGAAGTCATAAATAGTGTATATGTTCCTCATGGTGCTTTTTGAGAGTTTTTGTTTATTTTTTTATTGTGTCTTTTACCATTTGAGTTCAATTTACCCACTTTTAAAATTTTAGAAATCATACAAAGAAAAAAGTATTTAAGAATTAATAACTAAATATTTAAATTTTAATATACTTTATTAAAGAGAGACAAACATTTATATGAGTTCCATTATAGTACTGCTTGGAAATAAGAAAGGCATATTGGCATCCCACATAATTTTTAAGAGTTTGTTTTAAAGTAAATTAAAAATAAACACCATTCTCTTTCTAATAAAGATTTGTTATGACATAAAATAAAAAATATATAATTTATGTATTTTTAAAATTCACTCAAGTTTTCTAAGTGCCATGATAGAGCTACTTTTGTTTAAATATGTCTCTAGTTTTTAAATGATCACAAGATTCATTTCATCAACTGTTACCCAAAACACATTTTCCAGTTTCATGGAGGTAACGACCACTGAGTATTCTTTAAAAATGATGACACTGAAGTTCAGCGAAGTTAAATAATCCACAAACAAGCAGCAAGGGCTTGAACAGAAACCCAGGTTTGTCTGACTGGTATAAAGTATATAGGTGTAAAGTATATACCTGTTGCAGTACATATGGCTTTTCTCAGGTGAAATAGAACCACATACAGGCTAATTGTTCTGTGAGAGACTAAGCCTCAAGCTCTTATGAAACTGAAGCCATACAACTTTCAACCTCACTATTATACCAGGCAGTTTTCATCTTTTGGTAAAGTTACTCATTAAGGATTGGAATTGCTATTAATTGAAATGCTCTGAAAAAAAAAAAAAAAGATTTGGTTCCATGATTTGATTTGCCCTTTGTGCCCTCTCCTAGCTCTTGACTGGACTTGACATAACCTTAGCTAACCATAATATTCTAAGTCTTAAATTTACATCAAGAGTATAAGGCTAAATAGAAGTACAGATACGTTCAGAAGACAGAGAGCTCACAGCCTTTCCTCTGGTAAATCTTGGAAAGTGTGCTTGCTTGATATTTTAGAAGGGACTCTCATAATTGCATTGCTATAGTGTGTCATAATTTATAGAATGCTTTTAAGTATAGAATGTCATAATTATTACTTATTTCATTTTATTTTAAAATACAAGAACAGGAGAGAAGAATAAAGAAAATACCTTGTTCTAAATGCAACTCTCTAAAGCCAGAGGTCACTAATATGGTTACCCTTCGTTTGTTAGCTTGTCACAATGTCACATTTGATAAACATCACCCAGAATGGGATGGTACCATCTGTTTAACAAAACAGCATGCCTTATAAATTGATACACATTCCTAAAAGCATAAGGTAATATGATGATAAAAATACATGGTATTCAGTTATGTATTATAGTCACAAAAATAGAGTTAATAGAAACATCAAAAAGCTATTCTGTAAGCTGTGCCTGACAATGGAATTTTTTGTTACAATAGCACTAAGGAACTTATTGATGTATTTCATTGAAACAACTTGTACAGTAATGCCAAATGAGATAATTCATTAATAGGATACTGAAATGAGAATAGAAAATGATTTAGTCACACCTGTCCAGTCAGAAAGCATATTATTTTATGACTTTTTCTTCATTATTCTGATAGTGATAACTGGCAGTAAAATAGATAGCAAAGGAAGAGACCTTTTAAAAGAGAAAATGTGACAAGTACACTATATTTTTCTAATCTGTCTATAATCTTACTTACAAAGAAAAATGAACATACATGACAACTAAAAACATGTGTTTGCAAATGAATACAAATTTGACTGATAATTATATTTATTACCATTCAGGTTGGAAAATACCATATATGGAGAAGCTTTATCCCTAAAATGTTCAGTTTTATAGAATCATTTTAGTACATAAATAAAACTCTCCTCTTGTCCTCAATATATACATGTAGTTCAAGAATGATGCTGATCATTTTCTCCAAGGCAATAGTCTTTCTTTTTGTTTTAAAAAATTTCTATCTTAAAACAGCTTTTTAAAATAAAGTTTTATGTTAAAACAATCATAAAATTAAAAGTTCCAAAGTATCACACCAATAATTTTTCTGAACTACTTGAGAATAAATTACAATCCTGGTACCCCATCATTTCCAAATATTTCAATGTATGTTTCCTACAAACAAGAACATTCTCAAACCAAAACACAGCCATCCAAATTAGGAAATTTACATTGCTACATGGCTACCATCTGATCCTCAGATTCCATGCAAGTGGACTGGTTGTCCAATTATTTTTTTTTATTTTTTTTAAAAAGATTTTATTTATTTATTTATTTGTTAGAGAGAGAGAGAGCGAGCGCGCACAGGCAGACAGAGAGGCAGGCAGAGGCAGAGGGAGAAGCAGGCTCCCTGCCGAGCAAGGAGCCCGACGTGGGACTCGATCCCAGTGGGATCATGACCCGAACCGAAGGCAGCCGCTTAACCAACTGAGCCACCCAGGCGTCCCCAATAATTTTTTAATAGCAAAAGAAACAATTCAGAATTACTGCTTTTACTTATAATGTCTCCTCAGTATGAAATAACTCCTTAGTCTTTTCTTGACTTTCCTAATCTAATGTCTCTCATTTAATAATGCTTTAATGTAGCTCTGGTTTTAATTTAGATTTATAACTCAAGGGATCTTTTGTCTTAGAATATTTCCAGATAAGGTATAATATTTCAGTGCCATTTGTGAATAGTTACATGTATGTTGTGTTGGGTCCTTAAGGCATTCTCACAAATATGGGGCATTTTTATTTAAAAATAAAACTTACCATTATCACTATTTATATGCTGTTAGATTACTTCCTAAATAATCCCTAAATTTCATTTCATTTATTTTTTTTTTAAGATTTATTTATTTATAGAGGGAAACTGCATGGTAGGGAGGGGTAGAAGGAGAGAGAGAGAGAGAGAACCTCTAGCAGATTCTGTGCTGAGATGGAATCCCATGCAGGACTCAATCTCACACCCTGAGATCATGACCTGAGCCAAAACCGAGAGTTGGATGTCTAACTGACTGAGCCACCCAGGCACCTCCTAAATTTCATTTAAATATATTGTTCTATCCTTTCATTTTTATCTTTACGAATATTATGTTTCTTGACTAAATGTATAGCATTTTAATGACAAAAGCAAAGGAATAAGTCACACTACTTTTGGAGTTTCCTTAGTTGTTATAAATATTAATTTCCTTATTTATTTTCCTAAATTATTTTCCTCCCTTGATGCGCCTTAGCTATTATGTGTAACTTAAAACCATCAGAGGTAGCATGTGTGTGTGTATATGCATGTGTGTGTGTTATGTGTAGGTTTAAAGACTTAAGCTCAGCTATCAGCTATTGATAGACTCATCTGGTTATAATATTTGATATTTCTTATGATTTTCAATGGAGAAAAGTAATCAAATGACACAAAATGTCCAGATCATATAATAGATATTTATAATTGTGAATAAATATATTGGTATTCTTATTTATTTATTATTAACTATTTACCAGATACTGTTTTAGGCACTGGAAATCCAGCAGTAACAAAACAGAGAAAAAAAAGTCTTCTTAATAGAACTTATGTTCTCCTGAGGAGATCATCTCCAAGTAAAGCAAGAGTCAAAATAATTCAGGGAGCCACAAATAATATGAATGCAATAAAAAGGAATAGTGGAATGGCATAAAGGCTAAGAAGGGACAAACTTATGTGATGTACTCTGAAGAGGTAAGATCTGAAGAAAGATGTAAATCATAAGTAAGGTCTAGCCATGCAAAGATTTTTGGTGAGAGAGTTCTAGATAACAAATAGTTTGTGTAAAAACTCCAAAGTGGGAAAAGCTCTTTTTTTTTTTTTTTTACTTCCCCTCAAAAATGTAACTTAGGAGATAATTCTGCTATGAGGACAATTGTACCGTGAAATCTAGAAGTTTTCTTTTTGCTTATATGGTTTTTTCCAGATGTTCAATATCCTCAATTATTATACATAAGCAAGACCTACTGTTTCAGGGATTCTTAAGCAAATGTGTATCTGAGAAACTTAATTTTCTCATTCATTCATATAACTAGAAGAATGATCATAAATAAACAGTTTATAATAGTAACTTGTATGTAGTAACAAAGAGAATTTGTCCTAGAATTTGCTTATATCAAAATGTGTTGTATGCCAAAATATTAGTTTATTTAAAGGATACACATTTTAATGTAGGTTATATTGTAATTCTTACACATTTTCACATTTTGCACAGAATGACTTTTAAGACAAAATGAAAAGAAGAGAAAATAATGAGGATGCAATATAAAGACTTAGCATCTTGTTTGTATCTCTAAGGAAAGCATGAGCTATCTCTTGTTGGAGTAATCGTTACAAAACTAAAATTGTTGTTCCTAAAATGACATTTTTCCTTTATTTTCATTGGAAGTAAAAAAATAAAGGATAGTAGAAAGCTCTTACATATCTCTTAGTTACAGGTTTAGATTGGTGATTAAAAGATACTATATTTAATATATTAAAAAGTTTATTTTTATTCAAGACAGAACTTTATACAATTCTCATTTTATAGACATCAAAGCTAAAATATATTCTCTGTATTTTATTCATGGCCTTGGTTATTTAGATTAATGTCTATAAGTTAAAAAATAGCATATGAGATCAGATATAACTTTGAAAATGATTTCTTAAAATGCAAAACTAAAATAGCTATACAACTTATGCATGCATAACAGTCTGCCACGGAGACCCAGTGTCATTTCTACACATCTTTATAATGTTTTTTAGTGCCAGACATAGTTAATATAATTATTACATTATATTAACTATATATAATATAACTATATGTTATATATGATATATGACTATTATATTAACTATATATTATATTCACTATAAATATAATAGTTAATAGCCTAATATTTTTATTCTGTCTGATAGTGTGCCACAATTTAAAAGCCCACAGAATGCCCCTGCACCAACTATGAGCATCATTACTCATTACTATGAACTGTTAACACAACTACCTCATATTAAGTGCTTATTATCAATATATGGTCAGATTTTAATTTGTATTTAAAATTTCCATTTAGAAATATACATATATATATTTAAAAACCTGACAATCTGTGTCAGATTTATTTTATACTTACATCACAACAATTATTTGAAAGCAGAGGGGAAAGGATTTTCCTCCACATACTCAATATTTTCTCCTTGACCTAAACGTATACATTTAGATGAAGGGGACAACTGCTCTTTTACTGTGATTTGGTTTCTGCTTAGCCATATATCCATTCTATTTTAAATGTAGACATTTAAAGCATTAGGGATGGCAATGTTGGCAACTAGCTGCATTTGCAGAAGATTACTGCCAAACAAGTAACACTCTCAACCATATTCCCAACATTATTTATGCCCCCAACCTGGGAGAGGTGCCCTGCATTAGACCTATATTGTATAATGCTTTGGCTTAGAGAAAAGCTACTCAAAATTGCAGGGTGTCCAGCTTTGGAGACATTTCCTCCTTTTCATGTTCTCTCTTTGTCTTCCACTTATCTCTACATTTTATCTCTATGCATATTTTAAAAATGAAATCATATCATTATTGAAACTTTTATATTGTACTGACAGAATTTTCATACATAATATCATATATGAATGTATTTTAAGATTTGTATTGATATATTGGTTAAAAAAAATCAATGAAATTCAGTCTAGTTAGCTTAGGGAAAGGATTTAAAAAAAAAACCTGAGTTTTGGTCCTGCAGTAGAAAGGTCTCAAAGTCCTGCTTATATGTTGGAAAATTAATCACTGTATTCATCACTTTCTGCAATACTGTAGGAGGGTAATAATAGCAGTATAGTACTTTCAATAATTTAATTGTAACATATACAAGTCCTTTTGATTTATTTGGGTAAAAAATTCCCCATTTTAAATAATTTTTGACTTTCAAAAATGTTTTTTTCTGTACAAGACAAAAGTCTATTATTAGACATGAATAAGGCAAGGCAGGATGAAACAAAGTATTTTGTTAAACTAAACATTGCATACAACTTAGAGGATTACTTTTCCCATAAAAATATCCTGTGCTTTTATATAAACCAAAATTTTAAATAGACTAGTAAAAAGGGACAGTTTGAAAGAATGTATAAAATTTCTGACAAACCATTTTGGATCTTTAGAAAAATTTCAATCACTTTTATGAAATGTTTTTTCATATTCTTGATTTAAAAATTGAAAGCTATCATCACAGTCCATAAATTAACCTGAAGAATTAGCAAATGATTAGATTGAACCTTTTGAAACTGCTGATTGTTTTCAGCTATAAAAATGTCCGTTTCATAAGTTCCAATGCAGTAACTTCCTGGTGTGCATGTTCCGCTATGAGAAGAACCTTAAATGGATTCTGCCCACATTAACTTGTAACTATACAGTTTTATAAAGCACAATATATTCTTACTTAATATTAATCTTATAGTGTACTGTGCTTTTCAGGCTCTAGGAAAAAACTGTGGAAAGATTAACTCAATCAAAATGGCTAAGCACAGCCAAAATAAAAATAGTCCTTTTTTTTCCTACTACTTAAAGTCACAATTCGAAATTTACAAAATACACAGTCACTTACTTTGGTAGAGTTTTCAAATGATTTTCTCTTAACTCCAGGATCCGCAATTTGACAAGTCTGTAGAAGTGAATAAAATAATTGCTTCTTAATATTTCTGTATAAAACAATATTCCTATGAGAAAGTCAATTATCATTGCATTATCCAAACAACTATGTCTGAACTTTACATGTCATGGTTACAGACTTTAAAGAATTATACAGATTGATTAGAAGTAGGGTTGCAGCAACATTGGACAATGACAAATGCCAGTTTACTAAAAATAAAGATCATGCAAAGAGATCATTGGGTCCAAGTGATCTAAATTTCATGTTTTATCAAAATATATACACTGTTGTTTTAATTATAGGTAGCAGATTCTTTAATATCTACTTAATACTAGGTCCTGTGTTCTGGAATACGGCAATACTCTCCCTCAAGAGACTCTAAGTGAACTTGTAAAGCAAATAATATAGCACAGTGTTTAAAAGCTTGAGCTTTGTGGTCAGATGAGTCTGGGTGAAATCCAGACTGTCATTCTATCACTATGACTCTGGTGCATTAATCAAACCTTCCTATTTAGTTTCCCAAACTAAGCTTCTTATGTCTCACACTTACCTCCCTGTTAAGCTCTACAGTGTGAGACACACTATTGTTAAAATGTCTATAACTGAGCTTTGAAATATACTCCACTGAGGCGACTTTAGAACAACTGTTAGGGTGCCTGGGTGGCTCAGTTGGTTAAGGGTCTGCCTTCAGCTCAGGTCATGATCCCAAGGTCCTGGGATAGAGCCCTGCATTTGGCTCCCTGCTCAGGGGGGCTACTTCTCCCTCTCTCCCAGCTTATGCTCTCTCTCACTATCTCGCTCTCTCTCAAATAAATAAGTAAAATCTTTAAAAAAAAAGAACAAATATTAATTGGATTCTCTGAATTCTTGGTGTTTGGGGAATATTTCAGTATTTGAACTATTTCTCCCATATAACTTGGCTTTTAGATATTCATCTAGGTCTCTTCCTCTTTTCTTTGTGCTTTGACTGCAACCAAGTTTCTAATTTAATTTTAATTTTAAAACTTTTAATCTCTATATGAAATAAAATGATTCAGTTATTCAGAGCATGGGTATACTGCTAGCAAAATTGGTTTCTTAAACATCACTATGTCTCAAATCTTCTCAATATCTGTACTAGTATGAAGTTATTTTGTGACTTACTTTGGCTTTTAGGGGCACGAAATCTCACATTTTGGAAGGAAATTTAGTAATTCTCCAGCTGAAGATTAAAAATCTTTTTAGACTATAATAGTGTGTAGTAGACTAAAGTAGACTTTTTAGTCTTTAAAGTAGACTTAAGTCTTAAAGTAGACTTTAGTAGACTAAAGTAGAGCATATCTTGGCAGACAATTTACACAAAATTAAATTCTAATTCCAAGTGGTTTTGGTACTATGTTTTCTGTTTGGCCAAACATCTTCCTTGACATTAGGACTACTAACAGAGAACTGAGAAAAATTTAAGACAAAGAAGTATGGTCTAGGGTGATAAATATTCTCTGATTTGATAATTCAAACGATTTTGTATTGTTACAGTCAGTACCAGAAAAACAATGACAGTTTATATGAACCAATGTTGAAGTGCCAATTCATTTAGAAACTTGGCAAATCCTCTTGAAGATCTGTGAATTTTAAAAACCGTCTAACTATATGGTGCTCATACGTGGTATGATATCATGATCTGCGAAAGTAATGGAACTTGGGAAATGTTGATATACTCTCGCATATAAAATGAGGCTGCTGCATGTTAAGGGACTTATCTACTGAGCTCTTCTTAACACCAACAGATAGGTATTGAGTTATACCCAATTTATTATTTGAACAATTTCAAAAGTGATCACTTAGAAAAATACAGCTGATGATAAATATATTTTAATTTTTATGATATATCTTTTATATATAAAAAATAGTTCATTGTCAAATACCTGGAAAATACTGAAACATATGAAGATGAAAATCACAAGGAACCAGTCTTTTATCTCACTCATATATTATATTCAAATGGTGAAATATTGTTTCTATATTTTATTATAATATGCTCCTAAACATAACTTATCAGAATTACAAAAATATCTCCCTAAACCAGATTATAAATTGACATACTATTATCATGGAGTTACCATAATATACTCAACTAATCTCCTGGACAGATTTGTGTTTCCACTTTTTTCATATTGTAAATAATGAGAAATATCCTTTTTCATAAATCTTAGTATAGTATCTGATAAGGATATCATAGATTTCTAGAAATAAATTACAAAGGCAGTAGTTGTAAATATTTTCAAATCTTTTAAAACACACTGTTATGCATGAAAGTCATAACATTCTGAAATTCCATCAGCTGTGTGAGACTACCTTTTTTCCTTGTACTGTATAAAGAATTTTTGTAATATGATAGAACACAAAGCTCTTTATCATTTTAATTCTATTATTTTTATTGTTTGTGAGGATAAACACCTCATGTATTCACCACCAGTTTGTACATGTAATTATGAATTCCTTGTGGATATCATTTACTCATTTCTAATGAGAACCTTGTCTTACTCATTTATAAGAGTTCTTTATATGTTAAGGATGTAATTTGCTTCCATATATAGTGGAAATGTTTTTCCAGTTTATTGTTTTACCTTAATTTTAAAGTATTTTCTGATATTATTTTATTTTAAATGTATTTATGTAGTCAAATCTATCTACCCACTTATTATAATTCCTTTGTTTCTAAACTATAGAGGTATTTCCCAACCCAAGAGCCATAAACATTCATGTGCATTTTTTCCAGATTATCTCTGATGTTATTTTTTGTATATTTAATTCTTCAACTCACTTGGAATTTATTTATTAGTAACATGTAAAAACCCAATTTTACTTCATTTTGGAAAATGTTTCATTAATTAACATTGTCTCACTTAATGAATAATAATGAGTCCTGTCTTTAACCATAATTGTTACCTTTCAGCCTCAACTACTGGTGCTGGTAACTACTCATCTAAAGTGAAATAAAATTTCATCATTTAAATTTTGTATTCTTACCTTCCAAAATTAGCTGGAAGAAATTCAAGGAAGGCGTCATTTAGGTAGAGCTGGGTCAGATTTAGAAGCTGCGTGAAGCCATCAGGGAGTCTAGAAAGGAGTTAAAGGTTTAGTCACTGCATCGATGTTGCCATAGAAACAGAACAAAAATATATATCTCTAAGGAGAGAAAATAGAAGTGTAATACACTTTTCAATTCTCCTTTGGTATCATAGTAATGGAAGAATTTATTGAGCATGTTGTTACAGCTTAAAAATTTTGCCTGTTATTAAAATAAATGGCATTCACCCACCTCCACACTGTTCTCCTATGTGGAGATTTATGTCACAGCGACATCATCTCCTACTGTTACCCTAAACTTATGCATACCAGTGAGATACTTTTTATAGAAATTTCAAGTTGTATGCCATGTTTTGTAATTTTAAATTTAATATTCTTTCTCAGTAGAACATTCATATTTATAGTCAGGCAAGGATATCTACTTACTCTTTCATGAAATCATTAACATGCATCTATACTTTTTGCAATGATGACTAAAACTGCCCAAGAGGAAGGGATAAGTATTCTGTCCCCCTAACTGATAATGCATGTACACTGCAATTCAAATTTGTTCAATTAATTTTCCACAAAAATGACCGAGAACATTGAAACTCTGACTATACAGAACCCTAAATGCTTTGAGTTGTTAAAAGAGTTGAAAGAAATATCCTTTGCAAAAATTTACCAGCTGGATGAAATAATTATTTGAAATATTTAAATATTTTTCACCAAAAAGATTTAACTCAAGTTTCCTGGAGACTCCTTATTAGAATATTTAAATTTTTCCTATAATTAAATTTCTATTTAAATATTTTAAAATGCCTTTATCAATGGTCTAGACAAGACTATGTTCTTTTACAAAATACCCCTAAATAATGTTTAAATTTGTTTTCATTTCAAATTACAGTCTACCTCCCTCCTTGAGTTTATTGACAAAATTATTTAAAGACTTGCCTACACTCACTGCTTTTTATTACTCCTCAAGCCATTGTTTTCTGGCATCTATCCCAACTCTATTACTGAAACTGCACTCGCCAAAGCCTCCAATGACGTCTTAAGTCCCAATTCCATTAACTCTATTTCATTTTGTATCCAGCACTGCCTAGCAACAGTTGTCACCGATTGTTCTCTCTGTCTTGGCTTCTAGTAAACATTTTTCCTATTTCCCCTCCTCCTCCTTCTGGGATACTATGAGTTTCTCTTCCTATGCCCAATCTTTTGTTATGAGAAGTGTTATACCTAAAAGAGTACATGTGTATCTCACAAGCAGTACCTTGAAAGAACCTCTGAATGCCCTTCCCTGACTATCTCATCCTATTTGTTCCTCAAATTCCTGAATGATGTTAATTATTCTGCTTTTTAGTTTCACTATATTTCACCTACTTCAATCCCTAAAGTAAAGTGTGGTTTTTGCATGTTTTTAAATATTATATAAATCAAGTCACACAATGAATATTTTCCTGAAACTTTTAAAAGATAGCATTAAATTGTGAAATTCACCCATTTTGCCATTTTGATGTTGATGACTGATCATCATAATATTCCACTGTATGAATATACCACAATTTATTATTCTCCTTTTAATGAACATTACAGTTTTTTCTATTTTATTATAAACGTTTCTGTAAATATTTTTTTAACATATGTCCTGGTGTATAAAGATTACTTAAATTATATCCCTCATCATAAGAAATTAACGTCCCTCAGAAACAGCCCTCAACTAATGACTAGAAAGACTATAAAAACTTCAGCTCCTTCACCCATTATGTGTGCCACCACTTTGGTACATGTTTTATACTGTTTCCCAGAGTTCCCCAGAGAGATTAAGGTCCAGTTGTCCATACTAGCAAATAGTCAGATAACACACCCTCAATAAGGATTTCTTGAGACCATATCCTAAATCTAGTGCTTAGATTCTTTTCTAAACACCCATTTCTGCGGAATCCAAACTAAACACAATCAATATTTTTACCTTACTTTGTACGAATTCTTTACACACTGTTAGGGTACTCTTCTATTGATTATTTTTGTTGCAAATATCTTGTTCCAGTTTGTATTTTGAAGTTAGATTGTTTTTTATGGCTTCATAGAAGTTGTTTCCACAAATTTCCTTTAAACAGAGGTAGGATTCATGAAAATAGAAAAAGAGAAAGAAGGCAGAGGAATAATGCAGAGGTGAGAATTCACCTTAAGAGAGTAAGAGAAGATGAGTTCTAGAGAAAAATACTTTCTGTACAATAGTGCTGGGCATTAAGATTTGAGAATATCAGTAGGGGACAGGGTTTAGAGGCCAGGGTTTAGAGGGTACTAAAAGCTTAACTCCAAGGTTTGAATTTTATCCTATAGGATTAAAAAAATCTATGAGAGATTGTTGTTTTTCTCTAAGTTATCTTTTGTTGAAATATATTAGTTCTTATCCTGAGAGTATAATAGTTTTTATGATAATGGTCCAGATGTCAGACAGATTTCAATATTCATTTAATTACTATCTTACTCTAATGTCCTTATAGTTCTTATACTCATTGGAAAGAAGGTACCATTTATGAATTTTTAAAAAAGGAGATTAATACATGTAAAATGACAAGAATGCTAAAACCTTTGATCTAATAATTTACTTTAACATGATAGCTATTAATACATAAAAAAGCTTTAAAATGCCAATTTCCTAGTTTTAAGGACAGTTTGAACTAGTCTAGCTTCCCTTAGTCTACTATTCTGCATATGTACATACACTAAATAATATTATATTATACTACTTCTTTGATCAAAAATATATTTGTTTATTGCTGCTTCTCAGGCAAAGGTTTTTTTTTTTTATGCTGCAAGGAAATCTGGTTTCTTATGTAGAACACTTTAAGGATTTAAGAATTGACCACACTGTACAGGTTCCAACTGTAAAACTGGACTGCTAAAACTAAGTTATATGAAAAACCAGAATACAAAGTGAGATAGTTTTTCAGTCTGGTAATAAACAAAGATGTGTTGACATTTTATATCAAACCTTTCTTACTTAAAAAAAAAGATGTAGAATTAAAGTTCTTATTTATATAGTATATTTTATTTAATACTATGTATATTTTTATTTCAATTCACTTCAACAAGAATTTATTGAATGGTTACTCTGTACTTATATTCAAAATTAATATCTTCTTTCTCACTTTCTCTACAGAATTCTACTCACAGATTTAACAAAATTTTTACCAATTATTTTATACCAAACTGCTTATATCAAACACTGGAACCAATTGCTTTGTACAAGTGTTAGGTATTTTCTATTCCAGGGATAAATTATAAATTGTTTGAAGACAATGAATTTTAAGAATGTCCTCAATGAGCTAGCACTGTAATTTAAAACATATTATTTGAAAAATAAATTCAGTAAGTATGCTAAAGAAAATAATTTTATTTATTTTTAACTTTATGGTACAATTTTGTAGCTTCTAATAGAGAAAATGGCCCCACTTATCAATATTACCATTTCCAGAGGAATTTACAAGGAGTGGTGAGCTTCCTAGTAAGCTATTTATTTATTTATTTTTAAAGATTTTATTTATTTGTTAGAGAGAGAGAGCCCAAGCACAGGCAGACAGAGTGGCAGGCAGAGGCAGAGGGAGAAGCAGGCTCCCCGACGAGCAAGGAGCCCGATGTGGGACTCGATCCCAGGACGCTGGGATCATGACCTGAGCCGAAGGCAGCCGCTTAACCAACTGAGCCACCCAGGCGTCCCCTTAGTAAGCTATTTAACTATCCAACTCTCAAGTAGTTATCTAACTACCTAGTAAGCTAGATAAACTTGAAGATGACAAGCATGGGCTGTCTTTATCCTCCTCCAAGCTCTCCAGTGAAATCCAACATTTTACACTAAGTTAGGGAGTTCTCAATAAGGAAATGATTTTACTATCCAAAAGTAACTGATCCTGGGTGGCTCAGATAGTTGGGCATCTGCCTTGGGCGCCCGTCGGTCGTGATCCCAGGGTCCTGGGAATAAGCCCCACATTACCACACTCCCTGTTCAGTGAAGAGCCTATTTCTCCCTCTCTCTCTACTGTTCCCCCTCTTGTGCTATCTTGCTCTATCTCTGTCAAATAAATACATAAAATCTTAACAAAAAAGGAAAAGTAACTGATCATTTTCCACATTTGACTGATCTAATAAGTAATTCAAAGAAGAAGTGCTTTATGTATATTGGCAAATAATTCTCTCACCACTAAAGAAACACATTCATTTTATTAATCACTTAAATTCAAATGGCATATTCAAACAACACAAAGAAAGTATAATACAATAGACACCCATATATTTTAGTGGTTAAGCACATGGGCATTGATGTTAGAAGACTTGGGTTTGAATTAGTTCTTTCAATTGTTATCTCTGTGACCTTTATAAATCTTTGCAAGACTCAATTTCCTTATTTGTAAAATGATGATACTACTATCCACTTCCAGAGTTTCTTTAGTGATTAAATGATTATTTCTCCCATAGTAATTACAAACTCTACATATTTTAAATTTATATATCATAAAATTAATATAATAATATCATAGAATATTTAGAATAAAAAGAGAAAAGAAAAATATTGCTCATAATTCTACTTTCTTAACACAACTCTCATTACCATTTCGTGTATTTTAAATCTGGTTTCCAATTAAATGTTTTAACATCACTGCAAAATTGTATCATGTTTTCTCCCTTTACTTTGTAATTATCTTTCAATTTTGCTGTATAATCAGAGTGACTACATTATCTATCATTCAAACTAGGACATTTTTGAGAGTTAAAAATGAGCTATTGTTAATCATGTCACATCAAGATGTATAAACTGGGATGACTTGAGCAAACGGAGACATATGGTTACCCTATATATAATCTTTGTATCCATCCAGTGGATGCGCCATAATTTATTAGCAATGTCATTATTATTATGCATGAAAATGTGTCAAATTTTCAAGATGTATCTTTTAATTTAAACCAAAATCAAATATTTTTTTCAGAATTGGTGAAAGGATCCCAGGAATTTAAATGCTGTCTTCATGTGTTTCTATTTGTAAAAGGGTATGTAGATAATGTTTACCTACTTTATGAGGTTGTCGAAAAGATGAAAATGAGATAATGTATCTCAAAGTCTGAGACACAATAGGATCTCAGTAAATGCCGGTTCATGATTTTCTCATTAAGTAGTTGTTTTCAATTTTATTATGATAATTTTCACTAATGACTTAGTTAAGGCATTCAGATTAGACTATAAATTTCACATCTAAAACTAAAACTAAGATGATAATACTCAGCACTATATCTATTATATTCCAGGGTCTTCATGACTCACTATTTTGTAGATTTCTTAAGTCAAAGAAAATGAACAGAAAAGCAAAAGAAAAACCAATGAAACACAAATATGGTTTTTTGAAAAGAGCAATTAAATTGACAAATCTCTAGTCAGACTGATCAAGCAAAAAGACACAAATTGTGGATGCTAGGAATGAAAGAGAGAGCACCATTACAGAACCCATAGATGTTAAAGGGTTGATAAAAGAACACTATAAAAAAATTTGATGCCAGAACATTTGAAAACTTATATGAGTGTACAAATTCTTGAAAATCATAACTATCAAAGATCACTCAAGAAAAAAGTTAATTTGAATAATCCTATAGTAATTATGGAAATGGAATTAAAAACTTTCCCTTCAAGAGAAGTCCGGGCTCAAGGGCTGCACTGGCAAATTCTACCAATACTTAAGGAAGAAATAATTCCAATTCTATACAAACTCTTATAGAAAATAGAAGAGAATGTCTCCCAACTATTTTTATAAGACTAGTTTTATTCTGTTACCAAAACCAGGCAAAGAAATTATAAGAAAAGGAATTTCAGACTAATATGCTTCATGAATATAGACAAGAAAATCCTTTACAAAATATTAGCATATCATTAATTAATTTATTAAAAATAATAG